>JARQOD010011744.1:0-22232 GCA_033576555.1 Oophaga sylvatica
CCCAAGGGATCACTGTTTATATCCCACCCTGCCACCAATGTGATGAACAATCTGCATATTTATATTTCTCCCCCCTTCTAGTTCCACTTGGAACGGCACTCTCCGGCGCTCCCCCTTACCCTCAGGTCAGTCAGGAAACTGCACCTAGGAAATTAGTCGCCAGACAGGCCGCTTGGACTGTATCTATTGGGCCCGAAGTGAGGGAATTATTATTTTATTATTATAGATTTTTATAGCGCCATTTATTCCGGCCTTTCATTGAAGAGGGGCAAATATAGACAAGTACAGTAAACATGGGCAATACAAGGCACACAAAATACAAAGGAGAGAGAACCCTCCCGCAAGGGCCACAGTCTACAGGGATGGGTGAGGATCACTAAGAGGGAAGCTGATGGGGCGGTGGTTCAGAGACGTGACACTGCAGGTTGTGTGATGTTGCATTGCCACGAAGATGCGCGGTTGCAATTTTGATTCTCACAGCTGAGCGCTTTTTTTGTGTTTGGCAGCTAGGGAGTTAATTCTTCTGTGCTCGGTTCTGGACTGGGTGCAGTTTCTCCCGGCGCAATTGATTATTTGTTGATTGGTTTCCTTTTAAATTCCGTGTTGCTTGGGGAGTTGCCAGTGAAACCTTCATGCAGACCACAGATAGGAATGAATCTGTAAAGACTTTAGTTTGAGCAACCTTAGTTTTCAAGCTCAACTTGGTTAAGTTTATTTCCCAACCTTTATGTTCCTTTGGTGTTTGGTGTGTATCAAGCGAGTGTTATCCTGTCTGTCTTATATTTCTAATCGTGTTTTACTAAGATCAGCCCTATCCCTTTGGTGGGTCAGGATTCCTTCTAGGACTGATTACAGGGTTCAGGGCTGATGGAACAGGGTTAGGTTGGTGACTTGACCTCTGAACCATTTCAGTCCTCCAAGGGGGAGGGATTAGTTAGGACCCCAGTTAGGGCAGGTTGATCCCGGTCCACCTCTTTCCGTTTCAGCCATCAAGTCCTCAAATTAACCCTGAGTTCAGCAGATAGTGCAAATAAATCTATTCTATACTTACATGCTGATGTTCTATAACTATTGTTGTAAGAGTTGTTCCTGTATTAATAGTTTCCCCTGACATTGATCATACATTAACAGGTGACCTTTCATGGCCAAAAAAAATTATCTCCGTTACCATGGATCCAGTACCCAGCCGCTCTGCAGTTGCAGGGTTATCCAGGAGCTGACGGGACATTAAGTCCAAATTTTTGTCTCCCCGGAGCAAACCAGGTTGAACCTAAGGTTGCTCCCCGAACAGGTTTCATGGTGGGCGAGACAAATTTTTCACCTTCCGGGGGGGGATGTAAATTGATTTTCGGCTTCGGCCCGATCATCAGGGAGTGAGGAGCAGAGAGTGGGGAATTGTTATTCACTTCTGAAGGGGACCCTCCAATCCGGGCATTTTAACTTCCCCGGGATCCCCGGCTCTACGTCTGTAGATCAATTTTTTACTCCCCCTGGGATTGGTATAGATGACCCAGATGGGTCTCTCTTGCTGACAAAAAAAAGAAGATACGCAGGGAGATCGTCCGGCAGAGGAATTGCTTCTGAGTTTCGTAGATGGGCCACAGAACTCATGGAAGGACCCAGCTTTAGGAGCCAGTTTTGTAGGGCTTTTTGATAAATTAAAGAGTTTTGGCTCAGTATGGTCTCCTCCTTCCTGGAGGCTGCTATGGGCCTTCTATCATACTGATAACGCTTCGGGAGAGGGGTGAGGTAACCCCACTCCCTGTTGTTTCTCCACCTCCACTAAAGTCCCTTATTTGAGGTTCCCCTTTGTTGTTCGGATGAGCCTATGCAGTTGGGAGGGAATCATTTCGTAGGGAGGGATTGGCGGTACGCCGCAGACTAGAAGATGTTTTTTCTGCGGGGGAAGAGACTTTTGTTGGAGAATGCCATCCGTGGCCTTGTTGACCAAAAGTCCCGGAAAACTGTTAATCCCCCGGTTGGTGGTGGAACGACAACCTGGGAGTATGTATTTCATCCGCCATTCTTCTCATTCCTTGTACCGGGAGGTGGTTTTGGACGGAGTGGAAAATTGTCTGTTCTTCTTGATAGTGGTTCCGGGGTAACGGTTACCTCAGTTTGCTCAGGCTCAAGGTATGCATTGATGTATGGTCAAAACCGATCCCTATATTCTCCATTGACGCCAGGCCTCTCGCCAAGGTAGTTTGTTTCATGAGGTTCATAACATTGACCTTCGGGTAGGGGCAATACATAGGGAACAATTTCTTGTTATGTTTGGGGGTCTACCTACCCATTGTTTGGGACTTTCCTTGGTTGGTTAAACATAACCCTGTGATTAATTGGCAGTCCAGAGAAAAGCCAATGGGTGATTTTGCAAAAGAACTGCATGAACACATCATCAGTGCGGTCGTGCCAGTAATTGCCTCCTTTTTTGGAGGATTTTGGGATTTTTTCTCTGAGGAGGGTGTCAGGAGTTGCCTCCTCATCGCGTTATGAAGCCTAATTAATCTCCTTCCTATGCTAAGGCCAAAGCAGGTTGTATAATCTTTCTGGTCCGAGAGGCAGGTATAAAATTATATTTCTGAAAGTCTGGCCAAAGGGCATATTAGACCTTCATCTTCCCCATACCGCGGGGTTTCTTTTTGTGAAGAAGAAAGTGGGCCTCGCCCTTGCTTGATTTCCCCCGGAACTTAATCGATTACTGTTCGAGATCCGTTCCACCCCTTTATTCCTGACTCTTCAATCAAATTGTTGGCGCCAAATGGTTTTCGAAAATGGGTCTCAGGGGGGCGTTAATCGATTAGGATAAAAGGGGGGGAGTGGAAAAGCGTTTAACACGCCGGAGGGCATTTGAAACCTATCAGCCTTTTTGTCTGGAATGCACCAGCAGTATTCCAACATTTTTTTAATGACATTTTTGTCACCTTGTGGGGGTGTTTGTGGTTTATTTGGACACATTTTAATTTTACTCGCCAGATCTTGTTTTTTTTTTTCACGGAGGGATGTGAGACAGGGTGTTGCAATCTTGCGAGCAAAATTATAACGCCAAACTGGGAATTGTATTGCCGACAGGGAACTTCATTTTTGGTTTTTTGGTGTCAGCCCCGGTTTCCGATGGACCCGAAAGTGAGAGCAGTGCTTGAATGGGACAGCAGGGGATCTTAAGGCTCTCACGTTTTTTGGGGTTTACTAATACAACCGGAAATTTTTTGTAATTTCTCCTGCGTAAACCCCATGAAGACAAGAAAAGGGACGGATTTTCTAAATGGTCGGGAAAAGCTTGCCAAGCCTTTTCCTCTTTGAAGAAAATGTTTTGCTTTGGCACCCGTTCTCATCCACCAGAAGCACCACCGTTCTTTGGGAGGTGGATCGTCTGACGAGGGGTGGGTGCTATATGTCCCAGGGTCCGTCCCTGGAAAATGGCATCCGTGGCTTTTTTCTAAAAATTGTCGTCCGCCGAAAGGAATTATGATTCGGCAATAGGAACCTTTTGCCATTAAGTTAGCTTTTGAAGAATGGCGTCCTTTTGGGGGCAGTCCCCCGGTTACCGTTATTATGATCACAAGAACCTGTTGTATTTGGAATCCGCTAAGCGTCTTAATTCCAGACAAGCTCGATGGTCGTTGTTTTTTACCGGGTTTTAAATTTTTTCGTACTTATCGCCCGGGGTCTAAGAATGTAAAGGTGTGCCTTTGTCCGCAGTTTCCCAGGGGCCGGGAAAACGGTGACCCGAGTTCCTTCCTTCAGGAGGGGTGGGTGTCGGCTGTATTTTCGAGCTTGAGGAGGAGGTGTTAGAGGCTCAGGGGGACCCCCTGCAGACCTCCAGGGAGACTGTTTGTCCCAAATCTGTTGAGACAAAAGGTTATTGAGGCACATATAATTCGCTCAGCAGGACATCCGGGAGTAAGGCTACTTTAGATCTCCTTCTGCCGGTTTTGGGCCTAATGTAATAAAGATGTTTAATTTTGTGCGTCTGTGGGGTTTGCTCGCTTAAAACCCCTCAACCTGTCCGTCTGGGACCCTTTTAAACCCTTGAAATTTCCCCGAGCGTCCATGGACTCATTTCTGGATTCATTACGGACCTTCCCCGGTCGGGAAACTGTCATCTGGTGGTTGTTGACAGGTTTCAGTAAGATGGCACTTTCGTTGCTCTTCCTGCACCCCAAGCAAAACTCTGGCGCAGGTTTTCATAGGGAGACGTTAACTTCATGGTTGCCTTCTGAGTGGTGTCAATAGGGGTCCAGTTTGTGCCCAAATTTTGGAGGGATTTTGTTTACGTCGGGGGATGCAATTGTCATTTTCCTCGGCTTTTCATCCCAGACCAAGGTCAGACAGGCGCTGAATCAGAGCTTAAGACAATCCCGGTTTTTTTTTTCCCAGAAACCAAGAGGACTGGCTTCTTTCTTGCCTCTGGCAGAGTTCGCTCTTAAAACAGGCGGAGCGAGTCCATGGTAAGTCCCCTTTTTTGGGGCTATGTTTTCATCCCCAGTTTGTACTTTCAATGGGGGGGGGCCCTTCTGGGGTTTCCTGAGGAGGAGGTTTCTCGTCTCACTTGCTTCTGTGTGGAGAGGTGTTTTTTTAATAATCTGAGTCGAAGGGGAACCGTTAAAACGTAGGCTGATTGGAGGAAGTTCTGGCCAATCTGAAGTGAACGATCTGGTATGGTTCTACCAGGAATATAAAACTTAAAGTGCCCTCCTGGAAAAATGGGTCCCCCGATTCATCGGGCCACAGGCAGTTCCATAATTAATCCTGTGGCATTTCTCTGGACCTCCCTCCTACGTTTAAAATTCATAATGTGTTCCACAAGTCATTATTTAAAAGGTATGTGGCACCAGTCCTACCGTACCTCTACCCCTCCCCCTGTGTGGTCAATGGTAACTTGGAATTCAAGTATCAAAGATCATTGACTCACGTCTGAATCGCCGGTCCCTTCAGTACTTGGTGCATTGGAAGGGGTTTGGTCCAGAGGAGAGGACTGGCCCTGCGCGATGTTAACGCAGATCGTTGGTTCGGGGACCTTCCACAAACTCACCCGGGGCAGGCCTGGCCCTGGGGGGCCGGAGGCCCTTAGAAGGGGGGACTTCATGTTGCATTGCCACGAAATCGTCGCGGTTGCACATTTTGACTTCTCACAGCTGATGCTGTTTCTTTGTGTTTGGAGTAGGGTTTTAAATTTTGTCTGTGCCGTTTGCTGGACGGGTGCAGTTTTCCCGGCTGCAAAATTTATTATTTTTGATTGGTTTCCTTTAAATTCCTGGTTGTTGCTTGGGGAGTTTGCCAGGAAACCTTCATGCAACCACAGATAGGAATGAATTTATAACTTTAGTTGTGGCCCTTATTTTCTAAGCTCAACTTGGTAGATTTATTTCCCAGACCATTTATGTTCCTTTGGTGTTTGGAGTGTTAGAAAAAAGCGAGTGTTATCCTTCTGTCTTAAATTTTTCTAATCTGTGTATTTAGTAGATCAGCCCAATCCCTTTTTTTGGGGGTAGTCGGATCCTTCTTAGGACGATTAACAGGGTTCAGGGTCTGATGAGACAGGGTTAGGTTGGTGACTTGGCCTTAACCATTATCGTCCTCCAAGGTGAGGGATTAGTTAGGACCCCAGTTTAGGGTCAGTTAGATCCCGTCCACCCTCTTTCCTTGTTTCACTCACAAGTCCCAAATTAACCCTGATTCAGCGATATCGTGTCGATAAACTATTTAATACTTACTGCTGATGTTTTTCATACTAGTTTTGTTGAGGTTTTTTCCGTATTAATAGTTTACGACATTGAAATATATTAGACGCGTGACATTAGGCTTGTCGGAAGAGGTGGGTCTTCAGGTTCTTTTTGAAGGTTTCCAGGTAGGGCCGATCTGATGTGGTTGGGGTGAGAGTTCCAGAGATGGGAGAGGCACGGGAGAAGTTTGTATGCGGTTGTGGGAAGAAGAGTAAGAGGGGAGTAAGGGGAAAATCTTGAAGAATCGAAGGTTGTGTGTGGGTATGTACCGGGAGACCATGTCACAGATTTGGAGGAGACAGATTGTGGATTCTTTGTAGGTTGGTTAGGGTTTTGAACTGGACCTCTAATGAAAAAGCCAATAAAGGGCTTGGCGAGAGGAGAGGCTGGGGAATAGCGGGAGACAAGTGTATTAGTCGGCAGCAGATGCAGGATGGTTGGATGGTGGCCAGAGTGCTTTAAGGGAAGGCCAGAGGTTGGAGGTTCGTATCGAGGCGGGAATGATGAGGGCATGCCTTTGTTTTTACTTTCATGGTAAGGAATCACGGATCCGGGAAAATTTTTGATTTGAGACGCGGAGGAGGCTAGGGTTTGGACATTGGTTGAAAGAGGGGGGCAAGTCGAGGATCCTCCGGGGGCACACGGCGGGACTGGGGAATGACACCATTGATGTTAAGGACAGGTCGGTGGGGGGGTGAGTGAAGATGGGGAAAGATGTAAATTCTGTTTTGTCCTTGTTCAGTTTTAGAAAGCGAGCAGAGAAGAAAGCAAAATAGCAGACGACATTTGGGAGTTTGGCAGTAAGGAGGTAGGTCGGTCCAGATAGGTGATCTGCGTGCGGGTAGAGTATACTGAAGACCATGGGATTCATGAGCGTCCCAGGCCGAGGGTGGTAGAGGAAATTATAACTACTCCTAGCCCGCAGCCAGGAATACCTTATAAAACCCCCTTGTCACTGCCAGGTACCCAAAACCAGCACAACCACACTCTTTTCGCTGCCACCCACCTCTGGGTCAGAATGTGGGGCAGAGGCCACCCCACCTTAGTAATGTGGTATACTTCAGGCACGTGCAAATTCTGTATAGGGTATAGAGAACCGAACTAGAATTTTTATTTTTTACTCCAAAGTTAGGCAGTGTTTCAAAGATTTAAAAAGGTTTTACAAAAGGGACAATTAAAAGAATATGTACAATACGGTTACAAAATAAAGGGTTAACATGAGAAAGAGATCAACTTCAGTTCTTAGATCATTGCAGGCAAACCATGCGGTAGGGGGATGGGCGACACTTGAAAGCTCACAGACATGCTCGCATCTGGTGCCCCAGGAAAAATCTGAGGCAAAATTACCCGGCCTTCCTTATAGCCCTCTGTTGTAAATCATTAATTGGGCTGAGTTACCAGGGTCCTCCCCTCGTCTGTAAGTTGAATTTTGGTTCGAAACTTATAATGACCATACTTGGTTGAAACCTAGCAGAATCTCGGCAAACCATCATTGACCTTATTCTGAAATTAGGTTCTAATGAGTTCAAACTCGGATTAGTTATTCCCCTCTGCCCAGAGAAATCCATTTCCTGGTTCTGTTGGGGCTAGAACATAGCCAGAATCACTGTAGTGAAGCCGATAGGAGCATGTTGCAGAACGTAGCTTTTCGTGTTTCATCAAAACCGCAGGTGTTAAGACCAAATATTAGATTCTCCTTGTTTATTTGAGGAAAAAGCACTGTTCTGGACACAATGAGGACCCCCCGGTGAGGAGGGAAAATCCGGGTCTAGTAATTCAGGTATACGGGTTGTTGTGAGGAGGAGAGGGGGGGGAGTCACAGGCTCAGAACAAGGTGCAATGTGTGACAAGAGGGGGGAAGCTGCAGCAAGCTAGGATCATTGTAGCAAATGGAAATTCTGGAATCCCCAGAAAAGTTTTAAATGAATTTGCCCTTATTTACACCCCCCTTTTAGAGGGCGCTAAGGGGGCATGACCTGTCGGTAATCGCCATGTGCACCTCAGCGGGTTCCCCCGCGGGACAACCTTCCGTTGGGTTTTCCGGACAATGTGAGGCAACAGCTCGAGGGTTGGGTTGGTACCACCGTGGAGCTGCGCCCGTACAGGTAGGGCTCAAACGTTGCAGTGCCCATCCATGGCAAGGCACCCTTCTCGATGGGGAGTTTTCATTCCCTCGGCAAAGTTTCCTGCCAGGACAACAGGGTTGCTCCGGTTCCCCCGAGTCGACCGGGAGTACAGCGCCGAGGCAAAACTCGCTGGCTCGGTCTTCCAGGAATGGCCGACTGCTGTTTGACGCTTTCAACACTGGAGAGTGCACAGGGCTGTTTTAAAGCTCGGAATCCGCCTCACAGCCACGTTCATTGACTGTTTGGGGTAGACCGCGCTTGGTGAGGTCCGTCAAGGGTTTTGCAAGGGTGCTATAGTTCTGTATGAACCACCTAAAGTACCCTACATGCCCCAAGAAGTAATCACCTTTTCTTGGTCCTGGGGGTGGGCCAGGGACACGTCGGTCCACTTTCCTTGTTCTGGACCATGGAAACCCCGCCTACCCGGTGCCCCAGGTAGTGGACCGCTCATGCCCATTGGCATTTTCCTGGCTTGATGGTTAGACCTTCCTGGTGAAATACGCTAGAGCACCTCCTGGAAGCCAAGTGTTCCTCCCAGAGGAACGAAGACGGCAATTCGTCCAGGTACCCACGGCTACTTCCCTTCCTGAAGCAGGTGGTTGACCATCCGCGGAAAGTGGAGGGGCATTTTCATGCCGAAGGGCATGCCGGGACTCGTCAGTCCAAAAGGGGTGATAAAGGTGGACTCTCCTGCGCCGCAGGGCTCAGGGGAATCTGCCAGCTCCCTGGCTTAAATCCATGATGGATATGTAGTTCGACACCACTCAAGCAGATCCTCTGCGCGGATTGAGTGGCATCAGAGGTGGTGATGCGTTGACCCCCTGTTCCACGGCAAACCGAGTGGTCCGATCCGTTTAGGCCGAGAATACAGGTGGGCCCACCGCTTTTGGACCATTGAATCCCCCCCCGCTCAAATCTCATCAACTCTGGCGCATAACCGCTGCACCCTCAGAATCCGATAAGGTTTTGCCGTAGTGGGCATTGATTCCCTGTCCAAACAGTTGAACCGCTAACTTCGACCCCCGGGGTCGGTTGGAGAACCGGCCCGAAAATGGTTCCAGGGCGGGCCAGAAAACTCGACCGCTGGGGTACGGTTACGAGGCACTTACCTCCATGGTCCTCAATGGACCCCTTGGCTTGGGCAACATGTCCAGAAGGGGTCTTTTCCCCGCCTCGGGAGGTTGCAGACCGGTAGAACGCTGGCTTCACTTTCTGATACTTTCATCAAGTTGACGGAAAGGCCTTGTGCTCCCCGACGTGGTCAAGCTGACCACTAGGACTGGGTTAGCTTTGGTGCATGACGACAGGCCTTCCCAGGCGCCTGAAGCTTATACTTTGGTACGTGGACCAGCACCCCATCTTTTGACCCATCTGGTAGTCCGCTCCCGGGCGTTCTGGTCGTAACAGTCTTCTGGTAGCCTGAGCCGCGTCATTTGGCGGAAGCGAGAATAATCCTGATGGACACTTTCGTGGGTTTGTCTCATCTTCCCAGGATTCTCACCAACCAAGGGGTCCCCGGACTTCGCCGCCATACAGGAGCTCGAAGGGAAGAACCCCGCGAGGCCTGCAGAACTTCTCTGTAGGCAAATAGCGGGGGGAGGTACCGCTCCCAGTGCATCCCTGGGTCCAAACCAGCATGCGGAGCATCGTTTGAGGGACCGTTAAAGAGCTCACACAAACCATTGGTCGTGGGGATACCACCGATACCATATGCTTCACCTGCATTCTCTTACAGAGAGCCTCCATTAGGCGGACAAAATTGGGTCCATTGATCGTAACACTCCCTGGGAAATCCTACCCTGAAAAGATGGTTCACCAAGTGCTTCCGCCACCTTATCTGCCCTATTGAGGACAGAGCCACTGCCTCCGGGTACCAGGTACGTATCTACCAAGTAAGGATGTATTGCTTTCCAATGTGGGGACGGCCAGCGGGCCCACAATGTCCACCCGATCCTCTGGAAAGGCTCGTATCACTGGCAATGGGATCAGGGGAGCCTTAAGAGCGGCCCCCCTTCCCCCTCTTTGAAGGTGATAAAGGAGCGGCAGAGTTAGTACATCTGTCCCCCATCTTGGCCAATAGAAGTTTGAGACAGCGTGCCTTAGTTTTGCTGACCCCAAAGTGTCCGCGATGAAATTTTCATGGGCAATCCGCAACAACTCACCCTGGACCTGGTACGGGCGAAGTTTTTTCCCTCAACCGCCTCCTTTTGGGAATCCCGGGACTTCTCCCTGAACAACTTCCTCGTTCCCAGAAACCCCTCTCCTTGTCGTCATGGAGGTGGGGTCCGGCGAGGTGCCTCAAGTTCTCCAGGCTCGCATCGAGTGCAGAGGGGCCTGGAACCCTGGCTGGAGGCAGCCAGAAGTGACTCAGGGTTCCCTTCCTCCTGGGGGCCTGTCGGGCCCACCCGGTTCAGTCCTCCTTGCAGAGGAGGGTCCAGATGGAGGGCGCTACCTCGATCCGGCACTCTGACTGCGGGTGACAGCAGCTACGTATGCGCTCCCCTGGGATTTCTACAGACCCATCAGCCTGCGCTGATACTCTACCCCCCCATCCACCCCCAACACTTCAGGAGCATGCTACTTATGGGCCATTACCTTCCCGGTGGGCACTGGTCATGGCATGGCGTCACCTTCCCACGGTTTCCCTGCACCCTCCCCCATTTCTTTGACACCGTCGCTTGCTAGGGGTTCCTCAGCCATCTCACTCCGCAGAGCGACCCCAATCCCGGTACAGTTAGGGTTTTCCCCTCAAACTCTTCAGGGACCGCCAGTTTGGAGATGGGGTTCTTCCCCCCGGTGTCCTTGAGGGCCGTACAAAAGGGCCCCCCCCCGACCGGCTGCACGTTGTCTCAATCCTACCAACCACACCACCCACCAAAAAACAAGGCTTGGGCCCGGGGCATTGGCGGGGGGTTCTGCCTCTCCGGACATGGCGCTGATATTCCATCTGTTTACCGGAGAAACACTGGCGAGGGTCTGTTATAGACCTGTCTTGGAAAAGGGGACAGGGCCTCCGGAGGGCGGCTGGCAGGGGACTGGGTTTGGTCGCAGGTTACCCCCTCTCCAGCTGGCGGTACTGGCCCCGTGCTCTGGCTACGGTTGGCCTCATTGTTGCGGCCGATCTGTTTCTGCTTTGTCCACGTACGTTAGTTCTCGGCCAAGATGAACGTCGGACCTCAGCGGGCAAGATGCGGAACTGGTCTTTGATCATCTGGTCCCTCAGCACTCAAAGGTTAAAATGACAGTCCATTGATCCACGGTCAAAGTGGGTCCGAGTCCTTGCACCACATCCTATAACGTGTGTGGGCCCTTGGGAGGTTCTGGAACTTCTTTTCGGTATACCTCAGGGTAGCTGGTATTTGGCGATCAGGGCCTGCTTATGGCGTCATAGTTTCATCTTCTTCTGACGGGAGAGAAGCAAAACCCTCCAGACTTTGCCTTTTAGCCCTGGGTCAAGTACTTGCCCATTGTTCCTAGGCGCTGGTACTGTCTGGAGGCTTTCAAAAGCCCGCAAAAAGTGTCCAAGTCTGTCCTTTTCCTTCAGGGGGAAAATGCTCTTGGCCGGGGCTTCGGACTCTCACACTGCTGGACCACTGCTTTGGGCTGCTGGGCATTCCCCTTGTCGGAGCGCTCCATTCGTGGGGCTCTCTGACTTCCCTTCGGCTCTCTGGGCCTGGGCCTCTCCTCAGCTTCTCCTGAGCTTGCTGGATCAGCCTCAGACTCCCATGGGGGAGGGAGTTCGCCCAAGCCGCTTGCATAGGGGTCCTACCCGCCCGGTTGCGTGTGGGGCCCATTCGGGGGGATGGGACCCACTGCACGCCATCTCCGCTTGGCCGGCTCCTGCGCCCGCCCCACTCACGAGTCCCCCACAGGGCCAGGCCAGTCACATGGTGAGAAGATTTCCCCTTGGACACCGATTATACCTCTGCTCCCCTCGTAGCCAGGGTTTTCCAAATAAAAAATAGGATGGAAAAACAGAAAAAGGGAAGGGATAATCACAAGCACACACCAATTGTCTCAGAACTATTAAACAATAATTCGTTCTCCAAACTTTGCTGCAGGCCCTGGAAGAACCGGCAAGTTTTTTAGGAAGGAATGATTGCTCAGACCAATCACTAATGCTCTAAAAACCCACTGCTCTGCCACCAAATTTTCATGAACGGCGGACGGGGCCTGAGGGACCACGGTTTAGATCCCACCGCTGCCCCCAATATTCATGAACGGTGGCGGAGGCCCAAGGAACACGGTTTATGATCCCACCGGCCCAAGTGTGAACAATCTCAGGGATTTAATTTCTCCCACTTTCCGTTCCACTTAGGAAATGGCAGCCTCCACAGGCCCCCTTACCCTCAGGTCAGTCAGGGAACTGCATCTAGGATAATTAGTCACCGGGACGGCCCTTGGACGGTCTGGCATTGGGCCGCTCAGTGAGGGAATTAAACTACTAGCCGAGCCAGGCAATCGCTTATAAAACCCGCTCTGTCACTGCCAGGATACCCGAAAGCCCAGCAACACACACCGATCGCTGCCACCGCCCTGGTCAGAATGTGGGGCAGAGGCCATCCCAATTTAGAATGTATTACTTCAGGCACGGCAAATTGTTATAGGGAAAAAAAAAACAAAAAAATTTTTATTTTTACTCCAAAATTTGGGCAGTGTTTCAAAGATTTAAAAAGGTTTTACAAAAGTGAGACAATTAAAAGAATAGTACAATACGTTACAAAAAAAAGGGGGTTAACATAGAAAGAAGAATCAACTTACAGTTCTTGGTCATTCAGGCAAAAACCATGCGGTGGGGGATGGGCAACGTCGCAATGCATCACAGACGTGCTTTCTTGGTGTCCAGGACAAATCTGAGGCAAAATAACCTGACCTGCCTTATAGCCCTCTGTTCGGACCATTAATGGGGCTGAGTTACCAGGGTCCTCCCCTGTCTGTAAGTTGAATTTTGGTTCTGAAAAAATTATAACGACCAAACTTGGCTTGAGAACCTAGCAGAACTCGGAGAACCATCATTGCCTTATTCTGAAATTAGTGTTTCTAATATTCAAACTGGATTAGTTATTCACTCTGCTCCAGAAAATCCTTTTCTTGGTTCTTTTGGGGCTAGAACATAGTCAGAACCCTGTAGTGAACCTGATAGGACATTTGCAGAACTGTAGTTTTTGTGTTTGCAGACTTGAATTGTGGAATTGTTCAACGTCAAGACACCTGCACAAATAAACTTTCATGGAAAGTCCCCCCTCCAAAGGAACCTTTCTTGTGACCTCCAAAAAAAGCAGCTTCAGAAAACATGCAGAAAAATTCATCGTGTTAGACCTCAAAATAGCAGAGGGAAAAAAGACGTCCAGGAATCTCACACAACGGAGGAATTCTCCAAGGAAGAAGGAGGAAAAAATCCCTCACACAAGAAAAAGATTTTGTATGGTACAAAAAAGCAATTTACAATTGTTATACTTACAAAAAGGGGGCTAATAGGGACCACATGCAGGGTGCCTAAACTTTTTTATTATCCCCTTTTTTGTAATTTTTAAATGTAACAGAAAATATATTTTTTTACCTAAAATAAAAAATGGTCATCTTTTCTTTAGCTTTAGAACATTTAATATAAAATTTTTTCAATAACGTAATTTTGAACAGGGTTGCCCAAACATTACACCCCCCTGTGTTCCTTCTTTTCAAGGGACCAAAAAGTAATTGGACATTTTCTTTATAAGCTCTTTATGGGTGCATTGGCTTTTCCCCCGTTAATCACAATTAACAGGTAAAAGGTCCGGCTGATTTCAGGTAGGGATTTTAAAATTCAGGACGCTATGCTGTGAACCCCAAAAAACGGTTAAAGGAGATCTCACTGGAATGTTTTACACCAATCCTCCAATTTTCAAAGGCCAGCAAGAGCGCACCTGACACTCCGGAAGCGACACTTTCCAAGGCTTTTGCCCACAAGGTGCAATCCATTAATCATATTAAAAATAGAAAGGTCAGTTAACGTGCCAAGAAACATCGAAGAAGCCCCAGTTTCTTTAAAAACATTCCTTGGCAATAAAACAAGATCAACCTATTCCAAATGATTGGAATAGAAAGTATGGAAAGGCTTGGAATCTCGTGATCCAAAAACCCCAGCACACAACGTAACCACGGTTGAGCTACAAGTGGTGATCCATGATAAGAAATTTTGTCCCAAGTTTTTTTGAAAATACCTTTTATTTAGATTTTAAAAAATGTCCAAAATAATTCAGTTTTTAGTGCAGATTAGATTTATAGTGGGCAGGACCCCACCATCGACATACCTTGCCCTGTACCATGAATCACCATTTCCCATTGGATCTACTTCACTGCCTACTTATTGGCATGGAGTAAATTCTCCCCCCTAAGGTGGGCGGACTACCACTAATTTTCTTCACATGTGGAGGCAGGGATAGCGCGGCATGCATGGCTTCCGATGGCCCTGGGGCACCATGTTTAATGATGATGATTGGGCTCAGATTCCACCAAATGCGCAAGGTTGAAGGGACGGCGCTTACAGGACGATGAAAAGATATAAACACCTGCGAAAGAGAAGTGAGATTCTCCAAGATCGAGTCACACCAGATCTCAGCCCATCTAGCCGCATTTCAAGGCTGAAGACAAAACTGAAGGCAGAAAAGCCACAAACAATTGAGAACTCAAGTCAAAATGCAAGAAAGGCGCAAAAGTAGAAACCAACAATGGGACGCCATGGCCCCCAGATTAGGCCGCATTGCTGCAAAGGATTCTGTAAAAAGGGGATTAAAGATAACATTTTATTTACGGGAAAGTAATTTGTCCAATATTTTCGCCCCATGAAATGAGGAGAATTTTGTGAAAAAAATTTAGATGAAGTCCTCAGTGTTGAAACCTTTAAATGGCAATAAAAGAGGAAACAAAGCAAGCTTTCGACACTCAGCTCTTCATCAGCAAACAAAAACAAAACTGAAGAATCACATATTTATCACCCACAGCACAAAAAAATGCAATAGTAAACAAGTGCGGAAGCAAAAGTCAATGGGAATAGAAGATAAACATAAATTTGGAACAGTTATAAAAGGGTGTGGAAAGTTTTGTTGCCCCTATTGGGGTCTGGTAAATTTTTCACAGGGTCCTTTGGAGTAAATCCTAATTATGTAAAACTTCATAAATCCGGGTGTAGGTTCTTCCAGAAATAAGAGGTCAAAGGTCACCATCAGTTGTATTCGCAAACTCTTCTGTGTCTTGAGATTGAAGCACCTTTCAAACAAGTAATTTTATCCCACATGCTATGACCAGGGGAAAAAAATTTTTTTGCCACAGGTAGATCCATTTTTTTTTTTTTTTTCTATTGGTGGCGATGATGAAGATCCCCAACCCCATCGGGACTACAAGATACCAGGTATTTCCCACCTGCACACAAAAAAAAGGATTTTGGGGATACGTCAAAAGTAAAAGAAAAGCAAAGATGCATAGGATTTTTACAGGTTGAAAATGATGAAATGGTAATTGGATGTTGAGAAGGCTGAACTTTTAAATTCTTTTTGCATCTGTTTCTCTCAGAAAGGAAAGTAACATCAATGATTCACGTCCTATTAAAGGAAAGAAAATCCGGAATCTATAAACGAAAGAAGTGAGGAAACCTTAGCAAACCTAAATGAATTCAAGTCCCCAGGTCCAAGAATTCACCCCCAGGTACTGAAGGAGATAGCAAAAAATTCTTGAACCACTGTCCATAATCTTTTAAAATTCTTGGAGAACAGGAGAAGTCCCAAAGAGGGAGAAAGCAAATGTTTTCCTATCTTCAAAAAGGGGAAGAAGGTGGACCCCGGGAAACTACAGGCCGGTGAGTCGATTCTATCCAGGAAAGATCTTTGAACAAATTATTAAAGAACTGTACAATACCTGGTAAGAATGAAGTGATTAAACAGAGTCAGCATGGGTTTTAACTAATAATCGTAACTAACTTAATTTCCCCTTTTATACAGAATCACTGACTGGGTGGATCAGGGAAATGCGTAGAATAGTATATCTGACTTCACAAAGCATTTGACAAAGTACTCAACAATCCTTATTGAAAAAAGACAAGATGGAATGGACAAGGCAACTGTTAGGTGAATAAAACTGGCTTAAGTGACGGACCCAAAGAGTGGTTGTAAATGGCTGCACACCATTGGAAGAAAGTTCAAGTGGGGTACCACAAGGCTCGTTTTGGGCCCTGTATTGTTCAACACTTTACAAGATTTAGATGAGGAATTGAGGGTAAACGAAACAAATTTGCTATGACAAAAGCTAGGAGGGTAGCTAATACTAGAGAAAGAAAAGAGGATTCAAAAAGAATACAAAAAACTGGAGCGTGGGCAGCAACTAACAGAATGGATTTTTTAACAGGGAAAAATGCAAAGTACTACATCTGGGCAATAAAAAGAAAAAAGCATATACAAAATGGGAGGAATAGGGCTAGTAACAGCACATTTGAAAAACTTGGGTAAACTAATTGATCACAGATTAACTGATCAAAAAGTGTGATGCAGCACAAAAAAGGCAAATGCAATTCTAATTATCAACAAAGCTACATCTAGATCACGTGAGGTCATTATTGCCCTCTACCCCTCTTTGGTCAGACCTCATCTGGGAATACTGTGTCCAGTTTTGGGCACCACATTTTAAAAAAGACATCAACAAACTGGAGCAAGTTCAGAAAACCCCAAAGGGACCGGTCTGCAAACCATGTCCTAAGAAACGGTTGCGGATTTGGGATGTTTAGCTTTAAAAAAGAAACTGAGAGGAGCTTAAACTGTCTCAAATTTTCTCAGAGCTTCAAATTTTAGAAGGATCATCTTTATTTCATTTGCGCAAGGAAAGACAGAAGCAATGGATGAAACGAATGGAGGAGACACAATTAGATATTAGAAAAAACTTTTTTTACAGTTAGGGTGTCAATGAGTGGAACAGGCTGCCCAAGAGGTGGTGATTCCCTTCAATGGAATCTTCAAACAAGGCTGGTAGAATCTGTCTGGGTGATTTAGAAATCCTGTTTGAGCAGGGGTTTGACCAGTGACCCAGGAGGTCCCTTCCAACCCCATTCTTTATCTATAATGTGGTGTCAGGGTTAAAAATAATTTTTGTACTTTTATATGATGCTTATTGTAGCTTTAATTTTGTTTTCAAACAATAAAGCTTTCCTTGCTACGGTATTTAGCTCGAAACTAACTCTAAGACCCTTTCTGAGAAATAGACCCCGATCCTAAATTCCAAGAAGTTGCATCAGCCAAAGGTTCATCTTCAAGGACGGGCTGAAGGAAACAGTGGGACCAATCCAATGGCAGAATACTATACATATCCAATTGGCTTAAGTTTCTCTTTAGGACCCCTTGCTCCACCCTATTTACCATGTAATTAAATCTGTGTAAAAGAAAAAATTCAGAACGTGCTGAACGGGCTGCTAGTAGCTCTCTGACATGCTCTGAGTTTGAACCAGCTTGTTTCCCACTCATTATTTGATTGGTCGACCCTGCTCATAGCCTGAATTTGGGTACTGGAGGACGAGTGGTTTGTCGCTTGACCCCCGACAATTGGCGCCAACGTGGGGCGGCTAGCGCTGACCCGCCAACCCGAACATGGACCCCCCCGGTGGGCCCCGCCGGGTGACGAATCCGAGGACTGATCACCCTCTCCGAAACGAATTGAGATAATTCAATATGTTTCACTGCCTTTGTGCGTCACTGTCGGTTCCTGTTGGGTTGTTATTTTGGTCTGAGGGGTGATCGGTCGAGTGGGAGACCAAGCTCCCCCCACGTTCCGAACCAGCAACGGAACCGAGTGCGTCGGTGCCTGCGCGATCGGCGAACACCACTTCCCTCCCCCTTTCCCGGTCACTGTACTCTGTTCTAATAGCTGTTCCCTAATTAGTGTATAGTTTGATTGGGTCCAAAACAAAGTTGGGAATACAAGAAGGGAACCACATTATTTAGTAAAGACAAATGAATATCTTTGTCTGTTAGGAAATCTCACAAGGGGGACTACCGTTGTCACGGTTAATGGTTTACGGAGCGAGCTGAAAGTCCCATCCCGGTTGGGGGAAAGGAAAATTGAAGTTGTCTCTGTCTTGTCATGTATTGAAGTCTTCTGCACTGACGGTTGGGACCTGCCGGCGGCACGGTGGTCTGATTGCACAGACCATTACATTCTGTTAAACATGTTGCGAGTTTAAATCTAAGAGACCCACAATTAAGGGGTGGGGTGTTGGGAGTTTTGAGTTGTGGAGTCACAGGAAGCAAGAAGGCTTTCAGGGATTAAGAAATTGTACAAGATGATGGGTCCCGCCCAGTACAGGGAGACTCCACCTTCAGTGTGGAAAGAGATGAAGTACAAAAAAGAAATTAATATGAAGGATTCCTGCCCAAGCACGGGACATTAATAGCTTCGATCTAAAGGTCGAGGGCTGGGGAAAGGGGGTAATGTCAGGAGGTTCAGAAAATGCCGAGCCATTGTTCGGAAACGTGAAAAGGCAAATGTTATTTGTTAAGTGCCCTAAAAAGGCCGCTCACCCCTAATGCACGTCACCGAACAAAGCCCCACCACCCGCCCTATAATGGCGCCGACACCAACTCACCGGAAGGGTGGGTGTGTCGTGTTTGTGACAACAAACCCCCCTGGGCGGAGTTTTTGCCGGCTGCGGGGCTGGCCGCCCCTGGCGTAGTTCCCCGCCCATTCCGGGAATGGACCCTCCCCTTCCCCCAGCGGCATCTTGCTACACCCCCCTTTCCTGCGTGGCAGGCCAGGAAGTTCCCAATCAGGCCCTATATCACCTGTTGAACCTTTCCGGTACCTACTAACCAACCTCTGAACCCACCGAGAAGGCCGAGCCCCGGCCACTCCCTCACAGCTCCGACTACCAACAACCATCTCTCCCCAAACCCGATGCCGGTGCCCTTCCCCTACCCGGTGGGGGTTGCCCAATCGGGGAGTTCTTCTCAACTCCTCCGAATTCCGGAAACGCAGATCCGGCAACGGGCTGCGCTCCGGAGGAGCAGACCCAACCCTGATACCGAGGATGCCTGGGCCCAGGACCGCCATAGGGCCCACCCCGCCCCACCTCTGCCCCCCCGCCCCCCCAGCGGCCTCCACCCCTCGACAGCCAACACACAAACTGGCAGGATGTTGCGGCCTTCCTTGGCCCCACCGACGGTCCCCATCTCTCTTGGACCTGAAAATGGGATCCCGTCCGTTCCCATAACTGGGGTTAGACTAACCCGGACATCCCTGACCCTGCAAAGGTTATGGAGATAACCACACCCAAGTGGGGGGCCATAGTCAACCCACTAACTCCCGTCGGCACACCGGGGGGTTAGCCAGAAATTGCAGCAGCACGCCCCACCCTCACGTCGGAATGTCAGGCCTAGTGGCCGAGTATGGTGAACATCCCCGGGCCACACCAGGAACCAGAGCTGGGCGGTCCCCGCTGACCACATCCACGCAGTAGGCCCCCCTTTATACCAACAAACCCTAAGATTCACGTACCCCTCAGGTCCACTATTCGATCTTTCTCATCCATGCGGACAACTAGTCATCAAGACATCCTAGGAAAAACCCTATACCTTTAATATCCTCTGGATTTTGGATATCCCTTGGCCCCTGATGGATGAACAAAATCCGGCCCGAAGGATGGCCTCGCAATTTGGAACCACCATTAAGAAATGTCCCGCATTGTTTGCAACCTGAAGCCCACGTTGAAAAATGATGCATGGGTGCCCCATTACCATTCCCCCAATGTAGGGATCCCTTGACAACGCTGACTGATCCCAAGCTCGCATCCATGATCACTCCGCTGCTCAGCAAACTCCATCCAGTTGCCCAGTCAAGTGCCCTCAGAAGGTCCTGGAGAGGTGCCTGGCCCATTAGGCATGATTAAGACCAACCTTTCACCCCACACAATAGAGGCATAGGCCCGGTTACCTGATCCTGACATTTCCTATAATTTCAGACTCTGGAATCACCCGTAGCCGTCGGACCACTTGGGGCCGACCTCAGGTATCACGTCCGTAAAGACACTGGTCCTTCCTCCCAATCCGAAAGCATTGGATCCAGCCAAAGCAGGGTCCCCTCGCCACCTTTGCCTCTGGCCCGAGTTCATGAGCCAACTTAAAGCCGGGGCCCACAGGATCGCCTATCAGAACAACGGGATCTGCCAGGACGTCCAGCAAAGCCTGGAGAAACTGTGGAGACCTATGCTACCCGATTGAGTCACTTTGAAGACCTGGGAATAGCCCACTAAAGATTTCGGCCGCACTATTGGTGCAATCCTTGTTGAGGACTCCAAGACAAACTAAAGGAAGAATCCTGAAAACTCGCCAGAAATCAGATCTGCCACCTTGCTGACGCCATCACCGTTGTCAAAGCATCCCAGAAGGCAATTCAGAAACAAAGAAAGAAGCACCCAAAGAAGAAGTCTTCCCGGCCCCTCTATGGTCTACCAGGCACAGGACATATCCAGCACCCCTTAAAACCAGGAAGAAGTGGGTCTGGTCAAAGGCTCAGGTCCAACACCCCACCTCAGCAAAGGAGACAAGAAATTATCCGAGTGATAATAGACAACATCCCCCTTATTCGAGGAAGGAGAAACCTGATGATACTGGACGAATTCTCTCTGGGAATGTGGACCCAAACCACGTCCGCAGAATTGCCCAGCCAGAAACGGATACTCCCAAGTTACCTCAAACTCCGGAACGGTGGTCCTCAGGTGATGGGTCCCCCCACCGACCTAATGGCCCTCGCCAATGAGGGCAGGCCAACCATTCCACCTTCCCCGCAACTCACCCCTCGCAGCCGTGGGACCGTCACCCTTCAGGGTGGATCAGCAACCTTTGAATTTCTGGTGGACACTGGGGCCACATCGTCATTTTCCTTGCACAACTTCAACCCTCCTTGCCCCCGTCTTCAGAAACTCTCATTTGTTGGTTTTAAGGTCGCAGTTTCAACTCCCCTAAAAGGTTCCTGTGGCTGCAGGACCCTTCACTGGGTGCTAACCAAGTTTCCTGTTTCAAAAGCTTGCCCCGTTAACCTCTTGGAGCAGACCTTCTCAAAAGGATGAAAAGCTACCATTTCCTTTGGGGAAAGGGATAAACTTCTCGCAGGACCCTAACTCAAGCAAGGGTCAGAAGACAGGGTGTTTGTCCTGAAAGCCTTCCCCCTCATGATGATGACCAAACCGCCAAAACTTTCTTGTCCCAAATTTCCGGACTCCCGTGGCAAATGGTCCGAAATGTAGGCCTCTTGGAGGGCCTCCAGTAAAAATAATCCAAACCAGGTCAAAGTCCCTCGCCTCCCCAGTACCCCCCCTCAAGGCCGCCCAAGAACAGAGCCGGGATCAATTACCCTCTCCTTCAATCCGGGAGTTTCCATAAGGTGGTTCTCCTTGCAACACACCCTTGTTTCCAGTCAAGAAGAAGAGGCCCAGGAGAACCCCAAAGTACCGGTGGTACAGGATCTCAGAGCGTGAATGAGCCCACCTCGGAGACAAACCGGTGGTACCTAATCCAAAAACTTATTGTAGGTACCCACCCACGCTACCCTCTCACTTCAAGATTGGCCAACCTTTCTTCAGTGTGCCCTCTACATGAGAATTCATGTTTCCCCTCTTTGCCTTCACCTTCAAGGATCACAACTCACAGAACCAGGACCCCACAAAGGCACAGAACTCACCCAACCAGTTCCTCAGGGCATGAAGTTGGCCTAGAGCCATGGATAAGACACCCAGAGGTTACTCTCCTGCAATACTGGATGACCCCACTTTGTGGAACTGGGATACCCTAGAGGAACCACTCACTCTTGATGTCCTCAATCTGCCAACTGCAAGTCTCCAAAACAAAGTGCAGTGGTGCCAGCTCAAAGTTGTCTTCCTTGGTCACTGAATCAACAAGGAGCAGACACGACTGAAGAAAGGAAACAGGCCATCCGAGAAATAAATTTACCACAGACCATTCTGCTATGCAGACCTTCCTTGGAAATCACCACTGCAGACGTGATTCCTGACGCCTCCAGATCATGCAACCTCCTGTAGATGTCCAAAATGGAGGGCCCGGGACTGGCGAAATGCCCCGGACCCTCGTTAGAAGAACGAACGCTGTTTTAAGGACTCAAGGAGAGGTCATCTCTGCCCGCCTTAGCATCCCGGATACACTCAATCCTTTCAATCTTTCGTGTCTGAACCGGGGGACCGCATCTGGAGTTCTGGCTCAACGTCATGCTGATAAGTACAAGCCCCAGGCTACTACTCAGCTCGTCGGACCCTGTGGCTCGGCCGCACCAACGTGTCTAAAGATCCATGCTGCTCTATTCTTTGGATAAGTCTGCTGAAATTGTCCTTGGAAATGATTGGTCATACAAGCGGCCA
>JARQOD010011745.1:0-22231 GCA_033576555.1 Oophaga sylvatica
GCCCCGTGGGGATTTTGTGAAAAAAAAAACAGACACACACCAAAGTGCCCGGGCAATCAAAAGGGACATCAAACCTCCGTGCACAGGAAGAAACTGCAGGAAAAAAAAGCTTTTTTCGGGCCAGCATGGAGATAAAGCTCCCCAAACACACCATTCAGTGAAAGTTAACCTGCCAGGGGAGACCCGACCCCCGACTCTTCATCGGCAGGTCACATCAATGAGATGAATATTGACCCTAGATCCCTTTCCAAGTTAACCCCCTTAGGGGGCAATCACCCCTATAAACAGTTTCGCTACAAAAAACCCCAAACCTGGCTTAGGGCCCAAATTTAAAAATTTCATGGAATCGATTACCGGGCCCTTCTCCATTTCCTTCGAGGCAGGGAGGGGTTAAAAAAAAATGAAATACATTCCCCTCACCTCGCTCCCTGCTCCATTTGGCCAGTTAATAACGTACCAGGGTTTCATCCCCCCCAATGACATAAAGGGGGTCCAAAATCTGAGTAGATAAAAATTTTAATATTATTTTTAATAAAAAATTTTTTTGAAGCTTCAGACCCTCTGTGAACCCGGGAATCATTTTTTACTCATTGTCGTAGATGGTATTGTACTTTTGATTTTATACTTATTAAAACTTGCAGGTGACTGAATAGAAGCACTTTTTCTTTCAGCTCTTCCTTGGGCCGACCACCGCTGCGATCTAGCCGGGGTTGGGGCACTGTCACTCCGGGGGGGAGTTCTGGCAGTTCCAAAACAAAGAAAAATTTTTTTTAAGTCTTCCCGCACATGTTCCACTGCTGGAGCTGGCGGGCCCCCAAGATAACAGTTATTAAAAAAAAAAAGGGGAAAAACGACAAGTATTAATCTCAAAACAGTTAAAGTTTTAATACATACATTCTTGAATTTAAAAGCTCTATCCAACTTGCCATTATAAAAATGGAAAAAACACTAAAAATAATCTGTTTGCTGCAGCCACCAAAGGGGGAGCGAGAGTCACGTACAGAGCCTTACACAATCTCTGGATCTGAACTTTGTGCTCCTGACCTCTGACGTTCATATAAATGCAGCAAAAAGCACAATTATACTAAAGGGAAAATAGACCCGGAGTGTGCCTTTTTAATTGACCTAATCCAATATTTAGCCCCGGAGTAACATGACTGCACCCTCAGGGGTTTATTTTTTAAATTTTATTTTCATTGAAGCAAAAAAAAGAAAAAGATTCCCGCGACGTACCAGCCCCGAAAGTCTATCAATGTTACTATACTGCATTCCCCACCATATTTTTGATATTTTGTTTGTAAACCCCCCGCTTCCAACCTGAACTTTCTGGATAGTGGTTAAAAGTAAAGACGAAAAAAAAAAATAAAACATCCAAACAGGGTTTGGAAATTGTTACCTACACGAGGGGGATGTGTCCCCAGGCGAGCCCGGGGACGAACAAAAAATTTTTCCCCTGACAGATGACAAGTCAAAAAACTGGTCAATAGAGAAAGGGGGCCCGGTAATATGCAACGCTGCCCCCCGCATACCGCCCTTGTTAGTTCCCCCAAAAGTTGGGCATCTCCTCTCCTCAAAAATTGTCCCCGCTTCCCCCCTTTGTTTATTTTTTTTTTTGCTTTATATTATTTATTAAAGCCATTGTCGAACCCCCAAAATCTACCTTGCTGTCGCCCGACTCACAGAAAAAAATTTAAAGCCCAAAGGGGAACGCAAAAAAAAACACACAAAAACAGAAAAAATGAGAAAAAAATATAAAAAAAGAAATAAGACAACGAAAAAAGAGATAAACAAGATCAGGAAAAAGAGTAAAAAAATTTTAAAAATAGACATTAAAATTTGCTAATTTCCTAATAACTTAGGAACTTCCACTAAATATTACCTGGAAAAAATTTTGGGTCATCTCGTTTAATGCCAAAAAACCCAAAAAAGGGTGACGAAATAATTTTGAATCTGACAAAAGAAATTAAAAAATCATGAAAAAAAAAATGAAAGTCAGACATTCTTTCACCCCACGAAAAAAAAAAAAAATAAAACTCATGAAAGGGCCTGGAAGAAATGAGGGGTTCCTTAATTTAAATTTTGTTGCAAAACCTTTTTGAGGCAATCACTGCAAACACATTCCTGAAACTGCATAGACTTTGCCCCTCCGACAGGTATTTGGCGCTCCTCAAGAGCAAACGGCTCCAGTTGTCTCGTGTGTAAAGGTCCCTTTTTTCAGCGGCTGTTTCAGCTCTTCCAAAGATTCAATAGGATTAGGCCCGGGGCCTAGGAGGACACTTCAAATAGTCCATGTTTTCTCACCCATTCTTGGGTGTTTTTAGTGTTTTTTTAGGTCATTACCTTTTGCAAGACCATGATGTGACTGAGACCAGCTTTTGCACCGAGCAGCCATTTCTCTCAGAATCCCTTATAGGTTGAAAATTTCATAGACATAAAAGGGGGAAAAGTTGGAAGGAACCTCTGGGCATCTGGTCCAAAGTTCCTGCTCAAAGCAGGTTTTCCACTAAATCACCCCAAGGATGTTGTCCAGCCTCTTTTGGAAGACTTCCATTAAAGGAGAACCACCACCCTTTGTGGCACCTTTTTCCCTCATTAAACCCCCTGTCAAAAATTTTTTTTTTCTGTATCTAATCTGGTTCCTTAGATGATCAATTTCTTGTCCCCCACAGATTCAGCACTTGTAGATCAGCAAAGCAGCCCAGAAATAAAGAGCCTCCTCCATTTTTCACATGGGGACAGTGTCTTTTTTTGATAGCTTATTTTTCAGTCTGGAACAAAGGCTATGTGTCTTCCAAAAAAAGTTCTTTTTTTGTCTACTGTAAATGGGAAACATTCTCCAAAAAGCTTTGTGACTTGTCAAATGTAGTTTGGGAAATTCTAGTCGGGTTTTTTTATTTTTTTTTTTAAACAATGGTGTCCTCCTTGGTCTCTCCCATGATGTCCATTTTTGGCTCATACGACGAGGTGCGACTGCCTGATTTTCCCTTTGAGCTTGCGTTTCTTTTAATTTTTTAGTTTTTCGGGGCCTTTTGTTACCATTGTTTTTTCCGTCTCGTTTTGCACAATTTTCCTCTTGCGCCAGGCCCCGGAGGTTGGCTACGTCCCATAGCTTACATTTTGATAATATTGCAGCTTATCACAGGAACATAAAGCATTTGGGAGATGGTTTTATAACTTTTATTTTTAAAATGTTTGTCTATAGTTTTTTTTCAAATTCCTGAAAAACCTTTTTCCTTTCCCTTTCCCTGGTCCATGTTAGTGTGATAACACCAGGCACCAAACAGCCATGAGTACTGTACCTGATACGGCCACTCGCTGATTCCAAGATTGTAGAACTTGTGATAATTGTGGAACACGCCTTTAACATGCCCCTTTTGTCCATTTTTTTTCAGGGAACCACATTTTGTCCGGGGGCCATTTCAAAATTTTTATTTATTTATTTTTAAATTTGGGGAAGGGAAAAAACAATTTTGCTTTAATTGTTCTTTTTCAAAATTTTTAAATTTATTATTTTTTGTCAGATTAAATTTATTTCTTTCCCCAGTGTTTTTTTTGTCATTAAACGGGGGTGCCAAAAATTTTACCCATTGTGTATACCAATCACAAGGGGCAGGGGCCCCCCCCATCATGAAAGAGACTTAAGCAAAAATCACCATTTTTTATCCGCCCCTTTACAAGTGAACTTTTGGGGTCATCTTTTTTTGGGGTCATAACACCAAGCAATTCCTACATTATTATTATTTTATTATTATTTTTTTCATGCCCATTGTTCCAGTGCTGTACTGAGAAGGGTTACAACAATTTCAATATCACTTACGTAAACAACAATGACAGATGATACGGGGGAGAGGCCCGCCCCTTTTGGGCTTTCATTTTACAGGGTTGGGGCAGGGGACAGTAGGGCGGGGGGTTGCAGCAGTTCCGGTGTTGGTTGGGCGATATCCCGGTAGTGGTGAGGAGGTAGCAGGGTCATTTCAGGTTTTAGGCTTTCCCGAAGAGATGGGTTTTTAGGGTTCCCCTGAAGGATCCAATGTTTTGATAGTCGACTGTTGGGGCAAAGAATCCAAGGGTGGGGATATTCGGGAGAAGGTTTTGGGGGCGGTTGGGGAGGGGGAATAAGTTGGAGAAGAAGGTGTCTTGGGAGGATCGGAGATTAGTGAGGGAAGATATCGGGAGATTAGTTTTAAAATATAAGGGGGGAAGATTTAATGGGCCCTTTTAGGTCAGTATTTGAATTTGAACGGAACGCTGAGGGAAAGGGAGCCAGTGAAAATTTGCAGAGGGGAGAGCGGAGGTAGCAAGGAGAGAGAAATTTGCCCGGGCGAGAGTTAAGGATGGACTGGAGAGGTCGAGGGGGTTAGCAGGGAGGCCCAAAAAGGGGTTGCAGAGTCGAGGCGGGAGATGATGAGGGGGGTGCACAAGCTTTTTAACAGAGTGAGGGGTGAGAAAGGGGCGGATCGGAAAAATTTTTGGTGGAGGGGCAGGGGGGGAGAGAGTTTGATGTGCGGTTTTAAGGCAGGGCAAGTCAAAGGGGTTCTCCCCGGCAGCGGGGTCCGTACGGGGAAAGGGATGTTGTAATTTTTATAGATAGGTGGTAAGGAATCTGTGAGAGGGGGGGGAAAAATTTTTATTCAATTTGTCCACATTGAGTTTTAGGAACGGGGGAAAAAGGTATGGTGATGACCTCGGATTTGGACCGCCACCCCAGTTCAAAGGCCCTTTCTACCCCTTCACCCCCAAAGGGGGGTTTGCCGTTTAAAGACCGGCCAATTTTTTACAATTCTGACCACTGTCTCTTTATGAGGTTATAACTCGGAACGCTTCAACGGATTCTTTGGATTTTGAGATGGTTTTTTCCGTGAATATTGTAATTCCGTTTAAAAAATATAAATTTTTTTCGATAAACTTGCGTTTTTTTTGAAAAAAACACAAATATGGCGAAAATTTTAAAATTTTTCAATTTTCAAACTTTGAATTTTTTTTTTTTTCCCTTAAAACGAGGAAAAATGTCACACAAAAAAAGTTAAGAAATAACTTTTTCCCCCATTTTTACTTTAATCACCAATTTTGGAACCAAAAAATTTTTTTTTTTTCGATATTATTAGGGTTAAAAGTTGACCCGTGATTCTCTTTTTACAACAAAATTTACAAAGCCATTTTTTTAGGGACCACCTCACATTTGAAGTCACTTTGACGGGGCTATATAGCAGAAAATACCAAAAATGACACCATTTAAAAAAAGCACCCCCCAAAGGTACTCAAAACTACATTCAAGAGTTTTTAACCCTTTTAAGGTGTTCACAGGGTGAAGCAACGTGGAAGGAAAAAATTAATATTTTAAATTTTTAGCCAAAAAATTCTTTTTTCAAACTTTTTTTTTTTTTTTGACAGGGGAAAAAGGAGAAAAAAGGGCATAAAGTTGTTGGCAATTTCTCCTGATCGCCGAAACCCCATATGTGGGGGGGGAAAACCACTGTTTGGGCACACGGCAAACTCGTAAGGGAAGGGCGCCGTTTTTCTTTTTTAAACTAAAAATTGGGTGGAGTTGAGATTGGAGCCATGTCGTGTTTGGGGGGCCACTGAGCGCCTAAAAAGTGGGAAACCCCCCAAAAAGTGACACCCTTTTGGAAACAACCCCCTAAGGACTTATTAGATCTGTTTGTGACACTTTGGCCCCAAAGTGTTTTACAAAAAATTTTTAAAACCTGGGTGGGAAAAAAAAAAAAAAAAATTTTCCAAAAAATGATTTTTTAGTCCCAAAAATTTTTATTTTTCCCAAGGAAAGGACCCAAAAGTGTTGTCCAATTTTTCCTGAGTCGCCGATACCCCCTATGTGGGGGGGGGGAAAAATGTTTTGGGGGCACGGCAGGGCTTGGAAAAGAAGCGTAACGTTTTGGGAAAGCAAACATTTATGGGGTCATGTTTTCCTTTGTAGTGCCCCAGATACCTAAACAGTGGGAAAACCCCCCACAAATGACCCCCTTTTGGAAACTAGACCCCCTAAGGAAATTACAACTTTGGGGGCACTTTAACCCCCCAAATGTTTACACAATTTATAAGCCCCGGGCAGAAATAAAAAAAACCCATTTTTTTTTCCCACAAAAATTAACTCTTAGTCCTAATTTTTTAAATTTCCCTAGGGGAACAGGGGAAATTGGGCCTCAAAATTTTTTGCCAATTTTTTCCGAGTACCATTCCCCTATGTGGGGGGAACCCCGTTTTGGGGGCCTGGCAGAGTCGGGGGAAGTAGCACCATTTACGTTTCCAAAAAAAAATTTGGCTGGAATTGAGATTGGGCGCCCTGTTGCATTTGGGGGTCCCCGATGTGCCTAAAAGTGGAACCCCCCCAAGTGACCCCTTTGGGAAAAAGACCCCCCAAGGGAAATTATTAGATCTTTGGTGAGCAATTTTAACCCCCAAAGGGTTCACACAATTTTAAGTAGAGCCGAAAATTAAAAAATCATATTTTTTTACAAAAATGTTTTTGGGCGCCCCCCAGTTTTTTATTTTCCCAAGGGGTAACAGAAAAAATAGGAAAAATTGCACAAAAACTCTTGGGGTACAGAGTCGCTGATACCCATATGGGGGGGTAAACTACTTTTTGGGCGCATGGCAGAGTCAAAAGTGAAGGAGCACCTTTTGACTTTTTCAAGCAGAATTGGCGGGAAATTTAGATCGACGCCCTGTCAATTTGAGAGCCCTGTGTGCCTAAAACAGCAGAAACCCCCCAATTCTTTCTCCAACCCCAACCCCAAACTACCCCAACCTAGTCCCCCAAACCCAAAACCCCAAACCAAACCCCAACCACCCCTAACCGTAAACCAACCCTAATCCTAACTTTAGCACCAATCCAAAACCCTAACTTTACCGCAACCCCAACTTTAACCCTAACCCTAATGGGAAAATGGAAAAAATACTTTTTTTTAATTTTATTATTTTTTCCCCCACTAAGGGGGTGTAAAGGGGGTTTTTTTTTCATTTATAGCGGGTTTTTATATTGGCAGCGTCACGTAAAAGACCTTTTTTTGCAAAAAGTAGTTTTTTGCTCCCACATTTTTAGAGCATAATTTTTGCATATTTTGGGCCCCCGAGTATGTGAGGTCTTATTTTTTGCGGGACGAGGTGCTTTTTATTGGGACCATTTTTGGCACGTGACCCCTTTTTTATCGCTTTTTTTTTGATTTTTGGGAGGTTAGAATGAACAAAAAACGAATCATGAATTTCTTTTGGGGGGGCGTTTATACCGTTTTTCCCTGTGTGGAAAAAATTTATAAAGCATTTTATTTTCGGGTCAGTAGATTCGGCGATACCCATTTTTATTTTTTTTTATGTTTTGGCGCTTTTAAGAATAAAAAACAATTTTATATAAAAAATCTTATTTTTGCACGTTTATTTTGCGACTATAACTTTTTTATTTTTTCGCTGATGATGCGTATGACGCTCGTTTTTTGCGGGCAAGTGACATTTTCAGCGTACATGATTATTTTATCTGTCTTTTTGATCGCTGTTTTTCCATTTTTGTTCGGGGGTTTGATGATAAAGCATTATTTTTTGCTTAGTTTTTTTTTTTTTTTTTTTAAGGGGTTCACTAAAGGGGTTAACTAGTGGGACATTTTTATGGGGGGGGTCGTTACGGCGCGGCGATACAAATATGTGTACTTTTATTGTTTTGTTTTTTTTTTACAGGAAGAAATGAATTTATTGGGGAATATTTTTTTTTTTGATGATTTTTTTTACCACTTTTTATTTTTTTTTTTTTTACTTTTTTACTTTGTCCCAGGGTGGGACTCACAGTATTTTAGCAGATCGCTGGTGTGACAGTGTGCACAGCACTCTGCCCACACCAGCGATCGCTCTGGCATCGCTGCAGGCTTCCTCTGTCCCTGCTCTCAGCAGGCACTGAGGAAGCCGCCTCCCTGCAGGACCCCGGCGCCATCTTGGATCCGGGGCCCTGGAAGGAGGACGGACCCTGGGAACAGCGCGACACATCGCGCTGCTCTGAGGGTCTCAGGGGGCGCGCAGGGAGCCCCCTGCCTGCGCGATCCTCCCCTGTCCCCCGGGCAAAACCGCGATCATGATTGATTGCGGTGTGCTAGGGGTTAATGTGCCGGGAGCGGTCCGTGACTGCTCCTGACACATAGTGCTGGGTGTCAGCTGTGATATACAGCTGACACCCGGCGGCGATCAGCTACGCTCCCCCCGGGAGCGCAGCGGGATCGCCTATGACGTACTATTCCGTCTATGGGAATTAGGTCCAGGGTCACATCGACGGAATAGTACGTCTGATGGCAGAGAGGGGCTAGTATTGCAGCCAAATCTTTTTTAAGTAATGAATCCGTGGGACTTTTGAGTTGCCCCAGGCCAAGTGTATAGATTGAGAAGAGTGGGGGTCCTAGAACCAAGCTTTGGGGACTCCAACAGAGAGGGGTGGGACGAGGGGGGTAGAGTGGTAGTGGGAGATGCTGAATGTGCGGTTGAAAGGTATGAGGAGATCCAGGATAGGGCGAGATCTTTGATGCCAAAGGAAGATAGAATCTGTAGTAGAAGGCAGTGGTCAACTGTGTCGAAAGCAGAGGACAGGTCTAGAAGGAGGAGTATAGAGTATTGTCCGTTCGCTTAGATAAATGGTTAATATATTGAGCATGAAAAACCCCCCATAAGGAGAAATAAAATAATTGTTTCATGGTAACATCCATTTTTGAAAGTAGCATATATGACATCATTTTCTCGTCGATACAGCGCTACCCTAGTCCAAAGGCCGTTTCTAGTATTGCAGCCAAATCTTTTTTAAGTAATGAAGGCGGTGTTATCATGAAGCATATCCTACCGCAAAACGAGTTGCTGATTATGGAAGAAAATAAATCCCCTTAATAGACAACAGGAGTATGACACCAAAGATCAAACTGGTCCATCAGAGCAAAAAGGGGGCCTCCTGCTTGGCCAAGGATCTGGCACTATAATGGTTCCCCGGCCAAGGAGCAACAAGAACTACATGTCTAAAACAATTGAAAAGTATCAATAAACAATGCAATGCTCACCATGAGCATTCTCATCCAATATCCAGAGAGATAGGGGTGTCGGAGCTCCTGTGGAAATGCTATAAAGGAACTTATGAAAGTGTGACATGATGCCCCTCCAAAAAGAGCGGCAGAGTAATCCAGCATCACAGGGGGTGATGATAGTGCAGGGGTCATACAGGAGCGCTCCCATCAGATGATCTGGAGATTAAGATGTTGTGACAGCGCGCTGCGCCGAGTTCAGAATCGCCTGTGACCCCCCGAATAACATGCTGGAAAAAGAAAATCTAAAGCAAAGAGAAAATCGTAGAAACGTTCTAAGACAGATCAAAATCTTCATTAGTCGCCTCCTGACAGGCGGCTCATTTCATCAACGCTAATCTAATTTTTGTTTTTTAATTTTTTAAAGTGACGGCGCTTAACTCTGACAACTACCTAAAAATTGTATATTTTGCCATATCAAAACAAATAGAAGTTCAGGTGACAAATATTAAAAATTACCATAGATTATGCAATTTACCCAATGTAAATGGATTACTGTAATTAGGAACGGTTGAGAGTGGAGCTGGTGGCAGATTGAAGGGAAAGACTCCGGGAATCAGAGAACTTAAATGTGAAATTAAACGTGCCAAGAAAAAAGCAACACAAGTTACACTGACCAGTCTGCATAAAGGGAAGGAAAAGTCCTCCAACTGCTCTGTATGTATTACATGGAAAAGTGTATCACACAGATAAAACGTTACACAAATAGAAAAAAAATAACATTTTGTATCATTATAGTTTTAGAACATAGGAGCAGTATTATAGTAGTTATATTCTTGTACATAGGGTGCAGTATTATAGTAGTTATATTCTTGTACATAGGAGCAGTATTATAGTAGTTATATTCTTGTACATAGGGGCAGTATTATAGTAGTTATATTCTTGTACATAGGAGCAGTATTATAGTAGTTATATTCTTGTACATAGGAGCAGTATTATAGTAGTTATATTCTTGTATATAGGAGCAGTATTATAGTAGTTATATTCTTGTACATAGGAGCAGTATTATAGTAGTTATATTCTTGTACATAGGAGCAGTATTATAGTAGTTATATTCTTGTACATAGGGGCTGTATTATAGTATGTTATATTCTTGTACATAGGAGCAGTATTATAGTAGTTATATTCTTGTACATAGGAGCAGTATTATAGTAGTTATATTCTTGTACATAGGGGCTGTATTATAGTAGTTATATTCTTGTACATAGGAGCAGTATTATAGTAGTTATATTCTTGTACATAGGGGCTGTATTATAGTAGTTATATTCTTGTACATAGGAGCAGTATTATAGTAGTTATATTCTTGTACATAGGAGCAGTATTATAGTAGTTATATTCTTGTATAATAGGAGCAGTATTATAGTAGTTATATTCTTGTATATAGGAGCAGTATTATAGTAGTTATATTCTTGTATATAGGGCAGTATTATAGTAGATATATTCTTGTATATAGGGGCAGTATTATAGTAGTTATATTCTTGTATATAGGGGCAGTATTATAGTAGTTATATTCTTGTATATAGGACTAGTATTATAGTAGTATATTCTTGTATATAGGGCAGTATTTAGTAGTTATTCTTGTACATAGGAGGCAGTATTATAGTAGTTATATTCTTGTATATAGGAGCAGTATTATAGTAGTTATATTCTTGTACATAGGGGCAGTATTATAGTATTATATTCTTGTACATAGGAGCAGTATTATAGTAGTTATATTCTTGTATATAGGGGCAGTATTATAGTAGTTTATTCTTGTATATAGGAGCAGTATTATAGTAGTTATATTCTTGTACATAGGAGGCAGTATTATAGTAGTTATATCTTGTATTAGGAGCAGTATTATAGTTTGTTATATTTTTGTACATTTGGGGCAGTATTATAGTTGTTTTATTCTTGTACATAGGGCGTATTTAGTAGTTATATTCTTTGTACATAGGGGCAGTACTATAGTAGTTATATTCTTGTACTTTGGGAGCAGTATTATAGTAGTTATATTCTTGTATTAGGAGCAGTATTATAGTAGTTATATTCTTGTACATAGGGGGCAGTATTTTTAGTGTTATATTCTTGTACTAGGAGCAGTATTATAGTGTTATAAACTTGTATATAGGAGCAGTATTATAGTGTTATATTTTGTTATAGGAGCAGTATTATGTAGTTATATTCTTGGGATATAGGGGCAGTATTTTAGTAGTATATTCTTTTATATAGGAGCAGTATTATAGTGTTATATTCTTGTATATAGGAGCAGTATTATAGTAGTTATATTTTTTGTACATGGAGGCAGTATTATAGTAGTTATATTCTTGTATATAGGAGCAGTATTATAGTAGTTATATTCTTGTACATAGGGGGCAGTATTATAGTAGTTATATTCTTGTACATAGGAGCAGTATTATAGTAGTTATATTCTTGTATATAGGGGCAGTATTATAGTAGTTATATTCTTGTATATAGGAGCAGTATTATAGTAGTTATATTCTTGTACATAGGAGGCAGTATATAGTAGTTATATTCTTGGACATAGGAGCAGTATTATAGTAGTTATATTCTTGTACATAGGGGGCAGTATTATAGTAGTTATATTCTTGTACATAGGAGCAGTATTATAGTAGTTATATTCTTGTACATAGGGGCAGTACTATAGTAGTTATATTCTTGTACATAGGGGCAGTATTATAGTAGTTATATTCTTGTACATAGGGCAGTATTACAGTAGTTATATTCTTGTACATAGGAGCAGTATTATAGTAGTTATATTCTTGTACATAGGGGCAGTATTATAGTAGTTATATTCTTGTACATAGGAGAAGTATTATAGTAGTTATATTCTTGTACATAGGATGTCACGCTGTCTAATGATATGTATACAATGTCAGTAAACTATTAATACAGGAACAACACTCTATACAACAACTAGTATAGCAACATCAGCATGTAAGTATAGAATAGATTTACCTGACACGATATCTGCTGAACTCAGGGTTAATCTTGAGGACTTGATGAGCTGAAACAGGAAAGAGGTGGACCGGGATCTAACCTGACCCTAAACTGGGGTCCTAACTAATCCCTCACCTTGGAGGTACTGATAATGGCTCAGAGGTCCAAGTCACCAACCTAACCCTGTCTCCTATCAGACCCTGAACCCTGTAATCAGTCCTAAGAAGGATCCTGACTACCACCAAAGGGATATGGGCTGATCTCAGCTAAATACACAGATTAGACATATAAGACAGACAGGATAACACTCGCTTGCATACACACTCAAACACCAAAGGAACATAAATGGTCTGGGAAATAAACTCTAACCAAGTTGAGCTTAGAACAACTAAGGAGCTCACAACTAAAGTCTATACAGATTCATTCCTATCTGTGGTCTGCATGAAGGTTTCACTGGCAACTCCCCAAGCAGACAACCAGGAATTTAAAGGAAACCAATCAACAAATAATCAATTGCAGCCGGGAGAAACTGCACCCAGTCCCAGCACCGAGCACAGACAGAATTAACTCCCTAGCTGCCAAACACAAAGAAACAGCAGATCAGCTGTGAGAAGTCAAAATGTGCAACCGCGACGATCTTCGTGGCAATGCACACATGACATAGGAGCAGTATTATAGTAGTAATATTCTTGTACATAGGGAGCAGTATTATAGTAGTTATATTCTTGTACATAGGGGCAGTATTATAGTTAGTTATATTTTTGTACATAGGAGCAGTATTATAATAGTTATATTTTTGTACATAGGAGCAGTATTATAATAGTTATATTCTTGTACATAGGAGCAGTATTATAGTAGTTATATTCTTGTACATAGGGGCAGTATTATAGTAGTTATATTCCTGTACATAGGGGCAGTATTATAGTAGTTATATTCTTGTACATAGGGCAGTATTATAGTAGTTATATTCTTGTACATAGGAGCAGTATTATAGTAGTTATATTCTTGTACATAGGGGCAGTATTATAGTAGTTATATTCTTGTACATAGGAGCAGTATTATAGTAGTTATATTATTGTATATAGGGCAGTATTATAGTAGTTATATTCTTGTACATAGGGGCAGTATTATAATATATGTTCTTGTACATAGGGAGCAGTATTATAGTAGTTATATTCTTGTACATATGGGCAGTATTATAGTAGTTATATTCTTGTACATAGGAGCAGTATTATAGTAGTTATATTCTTGTACATAGGAGCAGTATTATAGTAGTTATATTCTTGTACATAGGAGCAGTATTATAGTAGTTATATTCTTGTACATAGGAGCAGTATTATAGTAGTTACATTATTGTATATAGGAGCAGTATTATAGTAGTTATATTCTTGTACATAGGGGCAGTATTATAATATATGTTCTTGTACATAGGAGCAATATTATAGTAGTTATATTCTTGTACATAGGAGCAGTATTATAGTAGTTATATTATTGTATATAGGAGCAGTATTATAGTAGTTAATATTCTTGTACATAGGGGCAGTATTATAGTAGTTATATTCTTGTACATAGGAGCAGTATTATAGTAGTTATATTCTTGTACATAGGAGCAGTATTATAGTAGTTATATTCTTGTACATAGGAGCAGTATTATAGTAGTTATATTCTTGTACATAGGAGCAGTATTATAGTAGTTATATTCTTGTACATAGGAGCAGTATTATAGTAGTTATATTCTTGTACATAGGAGCAGTATTATAGTAAGTTATATTCTTGTATATAGGGCAGTATTATAGTAGTTATATTCTTATATATAGGAGCAGTATTATAGTAGTTATATTCTTGTACATAGGGGCAGTATTATAGTAGTTATATTCTTGTACATAGGGGGCAGTATTATAGTAGTTGTATTTTTGTACAGAAGGGCAGTATTATAGTATTGAAAACAAAGTGCAGTGTTTATAGTATCAAGAAAACAATCAGCAATCTGAAATATGCTGATATAACTTTCCACATATACAGTGGGGAAAAAAGTATTTAGTCGCCACCAATTGTGCAAGTTCTCCCCCTATAAAGATGAGAGACTGTAATTGACATCATAGGTCGACCACAACTATGAGAGTCACAATGAGGAAACAGATCCAGAAAATCACCCTGTCTGATTTGGAAGGATTTTTTTTTGAAAATTATGGTGGAAAATAAGTATTTGGTCACCTAAAAACATGGAAGATTTCTATCTCTCAGAGACCTGTAACTTCTCCTGTAAGAGGCTCCTCTGTCCTCCACTCATTACCTGTAGTAATGGCGCCTGTGTGATCTTGTTATCAGTATAAAAGACCCCTGTCCACAACCTCAAACAGTCACACTCCAAACTCCACTATGGTGAAGACCAAAGAGCTGTCGAAGGACACCAGAAACAAAATTGTAGCCCTGCCCCAGGCTGGGAAGACTGAATCTGCAATAGGCAAACAGCTTGGTGTGATGAATAGCAATAGTAAGAAAATGGAAGACACACAAGACCACTCCATCTCGGGTTCCACGCAAGATCTCACCCCGTGGGTCAAAATGATCACAAAAACAATGAGAAAAAATCTAAGAACCAGACACGGGGGACCTAGTGAATGACCCGCATAGAGCTGGGACCACCGTAACAAAGGCTACCATCAGTAACACACTACGTCGCCAGGGACTCAGGTCCTGCAGTGCCAGACGTGTCCCCCTTCTTAAGCCAGTACATGTCCGGCCCGTCTGAAGTTTTCTAGAGAGCATTTGGATTATCCAGAAGAGTATTGGAGAATGTCATATGGTCTGATGAAACCAAACTAGAACTGTTTGGTAGAAGCAAAACTCGTCGTGTTTGGAGGAGACAGAATGTTGAGTTGCATCCAAAGAACACCAAACCTACTGTGAAGCATGGCGGTGGCAACATCATGCTTTGGGGCTATTTCTCTGCAAAGGGACCAGGACGACTGACCCGTGTACATGAAAGAATGAATGGGGCCATGTATCATGATATTTTGAGTGCAAACCTCCTTCCATCAGCAAGGGCATTGAAGATGAAGTGTGGGATGGGTCTTTCCACATGATAATGATCCCAAGCACACCAACAGGCACAGAAGGAGTGGCTTTGTAAGAAGCATATGAAGGTCCTGGAGTGGCCTAGCCAGTCTCCAGATCTCAACCCCATAGAAAACCTTTGGAGGGATTTGAAAGTCTGTGTTGCCAGCGACAGGCCCAAAACATCACTGCCCTGGAGGAGATCTGCATGGAGGAATGGGCCAACATACCACCACCAGTGTGTGGCAACCTTGTGAAGACTCACAGAAAACGTTTCACCTCTGTCATTGCCAACAAAGGATATAACAAAATATTGAGATGAACTTTTGTTAATGACCAAATACTTATTCTCCACCATAATTTGCAAAATAAATCTTACAAATCAGAGAAGGTGATTTTTGGATTTGTTTTCTCATTGTGACCCTCATAGTTGTGGTCGACCTATGATGTCAGTTACAGGCCTCTCATCTTTATAGGGGGAGAACTTGCACAATTGGCGGCTGACTATATACCTTTTTTCCCCACTGTAGCTATGTATATAGCGAGTGACGACAATGTCCGGATTTTCTCCAGTTATTGCCTTCTCAGTTTTCCTCTGAGGATGGTGATTCATGAGTGAAGCTGCAGCTGCTCTATAATGCTGTGAACTTCAGGGTGTGACAATAAAAAGTTGCTTATTTCCGTTCCGCAGTCCTCGGTTCACCAAGACTTCATAAAACTGTGGATTAACATTCATTGGCATCATTCCTAAAGGCAAACTGCACAGTCAAGGAAGTGACTCTTGCCAAGAATGCATCATGGTAAGTATGTGTCGGACCGCTGGGAAATATTTTAAGAGAACAACTTGAATACGATGATGTTTTCACATTTCACAGGAAAAAAAAAAAAAAAGAATATAATTTTGCATGGATTTAAAGGGTAACTGACCGTACTTACAAGGAGCTTTTCAGAATATTCTATCCTTCTATTTCAGGCTATTTTATGTCGTGCATCATACATTTTTACTAGTTTTCGCCTTTGCAAATTTTCTCTCTAAACTTGCAATAAACTTTGATGCAACGAGGAGGAAAATAGCTAAACCTAAGCTGCCCCATATGTGTCGACCCGCCACCACAATTGTGGGTTACCAGGGCAATGGGGTACTCAGAGCCGAGCCCGTAGAAGTCTATGGGATTGTCACAGGTAGCTGTGGCTCGGTCTGTGGCCCTGGCGGTCTGGCGTATGTTGGGGGAATATTTACAGGGGATATTTATATACAGTTCGTGACGCCACCTGTAGTCTTTGGTAATTTATACCAGCGCTGCTGTAGATCTCTGAGGGATGGTGATGCAGCTCGATGTCGGGTCCCTACAGGTGGGACTGGTCCCTCAGATCGGGAGTTAGGTAGGGATTGTGCAGGCATGCAATAATAACTCAGTCTCACACGGTCAGCGTCTTTCCATACCTTTACTTGTAAGATGTTCAAGCAGGTCCCAGGAGGCTGATGGGGTTGGTGGAGGATGAGCTTTGAGGCAACAGCTAAGCAACTTAGGGGCCTCCTTTACTTTCAACACAATGATGAGTACAACCAGCTTGCAGCGTAGTTCTCTCAATAACTCCAGCTAATCTATAGCTGTACTTCCCAGTCAGCTTTGTGGTAGGGGCCTTCCTGTGAAGGAGCTGAATTCTTATTTTGTCCTGCAGAGACTCCAAAGTCTTCACTCCCCCTGACCCCAGTTACGTACTGACTATAAGGGGCTGTCTGCCGCGACCTAGGGTCCGGTAGATTCCTGGTTTTCTTACCACTATGCTTGAAGCGAATAGTGATCCTTCGGTCCCCAGTGACCGGTAGCAACGTGCAGGACTTCTTCAATCCGTAAGCACTATTCCAATAAACCACTGTGCCTTTCGCCTTGTCCTCGCTGGTAGCATAAGCACTCACACTAGCATAAAGTCGGGTAGTCACTTCCTTCTTTTCCTTTTTACGAAGTTAGTTACAGATGCTCAGTTATCAATAGGCAGGAGCACGTCTCTGAACCTTTCACTGTCCTTTAGACAGGTGTCTGAAGTCTTTCTGCACTAATCTCCTTCTTTCTTCCAATGTATTCAGTTGAGGTACAGCTCTGACTAGGCTAAGGTGAATGAGACCACCTGTACCAGCCTCCACGATCTAACTGATGATAGAGCAGGCTGGACTCCTTCCTCCCTCCAGACGTCTTCTCTCTCTGAAGTCAGGAACTAAACTGACTAAATCACTCTAACACATACACCTTTGACCACTCCCTCTAGAGTAAACTACACTACCCTAAGGGTGTGTCTAATGTGTGTTGAGTGAATGGGTATTTAGCATTAAACTGCCGTCTCGCCATACACTCTCCAGGGTACTGCGTGTGCCTAACACCAGGGCTACACATTCCCCATGGTAAAAGACAGCACTCCCGGGCTGTAAAATACAAAAGAGACATTTTGTTTATGCAATAAACATTAAACAATAACTTCTTCCCATCCGGGAGGTGAGAATATCTTGAACGTTGCGAACAATAACATTTTACATATAGAAATACAAAAGTACAAATAGCATTCAATAAATATACGGTATACTTGTGAAGGACCCGCACCAAACCTTCAACGTGGGTCCTGGGTGGGCTGCAGGACATCCGATTGCAGACCTCACTCAGTGCCACACCACACGGGTTTTGTTTTCAGAGGTAGTTGTACTGGTTTATGTAAAACCAAGAGAAAGCACCGAAGCGCAACTATGTACAAGTAAGTTCTGGGTTGGCATAGTCCTCAACCTCAAAGTCCATTGTAAAACCAAAGACATATTATATCAAATCACATAATACGAAAGTGCAACTTTTCTGGTTACTGTTTATCATTTACCCAGCCGGGCATTCTACAGTTAGAAATATATATATTCACTATAATAATTTGTGCAAAACTTTATAAAACATTTCAAACTTTTTTACTTTTGGTAGACCCGATAGGGATCTCACCACTTTTTCCTCACTATCTATTCATTCTCTGCAAATACACTTTCCACCCCGGGGGCTGGAACAATGCAATGGGCCCTAGATCCCAGGACTAGCAAATCATGTGCTGCGATTAGGGTCTGGGTCGCCACAGTTCTGGTGCGAACCTCTAGGGCGCAACGGGTACATTTTCTTCACGTGACACCGATTGCGTTTCAATCACAGTTAGCGATATGGACCGCGTCATGGATTGCGATTGAGACTGGGTCGCATGTTGCGATGAAGATATAACTTTCTTTTGCGATGAACTCTGGGTCGCTAGTTGCGATGAATTTGCAGGGGGCGATGCTGGGGCACGGCCGGTTACTGCTTGATCTAGAGACGGGGACGCTGCGGTAATGGTGACGGTACCTGCGTCTGGGACGGGGTCACGGACGATGGTGACGTTAAGGGCATACCATCCCTTCATTCCCCAGTGCCGCGTATATGTGACGATATCTCCATTTACTAAGTCCCTCCCGGATGGCCCTGCGGCAGGTGGGATTCTACGTCACGCCTGCTGACAAAGACCCCTGGGTAGAGGCCCGGTTCACGGATAAAGCCCCAACCCTTCCGGAGCTGGAACTCAGTCACACACCCCTGCCGCCGCGGTTCCCTCAGGGTACCTTTATCTCTCCGGACACTCTCTTTGTCCGCGATCAGCTCTGCATATTGTCGCTGACGGTTCCGCTGAGTTTCCCGCTCTTCCTCCTGCTGGCGTTTCTTCTTCTCCTCACGACTCTGCCATTCCTGTTCCCACTGGGGCGGTATAGGCGACGTCATCCAGGCGCGCCATTTCGTCCCAGTCCACATCTGGTAGTAACGGACAGGACCCCTCCGGTGTCCCTGCCGGGGACCGATCATCTGCTGCGGCCTCTTGGCCGGGCGGGCGTTCCGGGATTGGCTGTACCTCCTCAACCTCCTTCGCTTCCACCGCTTCACCGGTGGGATCGGGATCGGTACTTTCGGGGGCAGCCTCCGGTTGCTCCTTCGCCTTGGGCAGCAGACTCTTCGGTATCTGGAATCGTGGGGGTCGTTGAGGGGAGAGATCACCGTGTCCCACAGCCTCCGCTGTTCCAGGGTACGCCGGCGTCTCTCGATTTCTTCAAAGCCAGGTTGGTACTGGACCATCTTCTTCAGGCGTGCATTTTCTTCTTGAATCTCTAGCAACGCCTGCTGCAGGTGCAGGACCACGGATAACTCCGGTGCTGGTGGCAGCTTGGCTGGGGCACGGGGCCTGCCTTCCTCCGCTTCCCTGCTCGGCTGCACACGTCCTGCCTCCATGATGTTCCAGAAAATTCTTTCTTCTTCCTGCGGAGACATCCGGACTCTTCCGTGGAGGTGGGGTTTGCGTCTCCTCCTCCTCGCAGGGAAGGTGAAGAGGAGGCGGACCTCCTTTGCTGTAGGGCAGGATCGCATGTTGTAATAGCACTTTGAGAGGGCAGGCATTTTCTTCGCGCCACTGGGGGGTACACGCCCACGAAGGTACGCCCACCTTCTTCTCCAGCGCCTGAGGGCGCGAATATGGCGACAAAAATGGCGATTTTGGCGCCAAAAGTGCAAACAGTCCTTTTTCACAAAAACAATTCCTTAGGCACACAGGGCTCGCAATTCTGCGAGTTTCGCATCCTGTTCGTGACGCCAAGTTTTTGTGTCGACCCGCCACCACAATTGTGGGTTACCAGGGCAATGGGGTACTCAGAGCCGAGCCCGTAGAAGCTATGGGGTTGTCACAGGTAGCTGTGGCTCGTCTTTGGCCCTGGCGGTCTGGCGTATGTTGGGGGAATATTTACAGGGGATATTTATATACAGTTCGTGACGCCACCTGTAGTCTTCTGGTAATTTATACCAGCGCTGCTGTAGATCTCTGAGGGGATGGTGATGCAGCTCGATGTCGGGTCCCCTACAGGTGGGACTGGTCCCTCAGATCGGGAGTTAGGTAGGGATTGTGCAGGCATGCAATAATAACTCAGTCTCACACGGTCAGCGTCTTTCCATACCTTTACTTGTAAGATGTTCAAGCAGGTCCCAGGGAGGTGATGGGGTTGGTGGAGGATGAGCTTTGAGGCAACAGCTAAGCAACTTAGGGGCCTCCTTTACTTTCAACACAATGTGAGTACAACCAGCTTGCAGGTAGTTCTCTCAATAACTCCAGCTAATCTATAGCTGTACTTCCCAGTCAGCTTTGTGGTAGGGGCCTTCCTGTGAAGGAGCTGATTCTTATTTTGTCCTGCAGAGACTCCAAAGTCTCACTCCCCCTGACCCCAGTTACGTACTGACTATAAGGGGCTGTCTGCCGCGACCTAGGGTCCGGTAGATTCCTGGTTTTCTTACCACTATGCTTGAAGCGAATAGTGACCTTCGGTCCCCAGTGACCGTAAGCAACGTGCAGGACTTCTTCAATCCGTAAGCACTATTCCAATAAACCACTGTGCCTTTCGCCTTGTCCTCGCTGGTAGCAAAGCACTCACACTAGCATAAAGTCGGGTAGTCACTTCCTTCTTTTCCTTTTTACGAAGTTTGTTACAGATGCTCAGTTATCAATAGGCAGGAGCACGTCTCTGAACCTTCACTGTCCTTTAGACAGGTGTCTGAAGTCTTTCTGCACTAATCTCCTTCTTTCTTCCAATGTATTCAGTTGAGGTACAGCTCTGACTAGGCAAGGTGAATGAGACCACCTGTACCAGCCTCCACGATCTGAACTGATGATAGAGCAGGCGGGACTCCTTCCTCCCTCCAGACGTCTTCTCTCTCTGAAGTCTAGACACTGACTAAATCACTCTAACACATACACCTTGACCACTCCCTCTAGAGTAAACTACACTACCCTAAGGGTGTGTCTAAGTGTGTGAGTGAATGGGTATTTAGATTAAACTGCCGTCTCGCCATACACTCTCCAGGGTACTGCGTGTGCCTAACACCAGGGCTACACATTTACACCGCACACATAATTCCTGCTCTTTATTAATTTTTTAGCTCCCAGAGACAAGGAACAGCACAGAGGACGTCATACAGCAGCAGCAGAGGACGTCATACAGCAGCAGCAGAGGAGTCGTACAGCAGCACATTAGACGTCGTACAGCAGCAGCACAGAGGACGTCGTACAGCAGCAGCACAGAGGAGTCGCACAGCAGCAGCAAAGAGAACGTCGCACAGCAGCAGCACAGAGGACGTCGTACAGCATCAGCAGAGGACATCGTACAGCAGCAGCAAATAAGACGTCGTACAGCAGCAGCAAAGAGGACATCGAACAGCAGTAGCAAAGAGGACGTCGTACAGCATCAGCAGAGGACGTTGTACAGCAGCAGCAAAGAGGACATCACAGCAGCACAGAGGACATTGCACAGCAGCAGCACAGAGGACATCGCTCAGCAGCAGCAAAGAGAATGTCGCACAGCAGCGCAGAGGACGTCGTTACAGCAGCAGCAAATAGGACGTCGTACAGCAGCAGCAAAGAGGACATCGAACAGCAGTAGCAAAGAGGACGTCGTACAGCTCAGCAGAGGACGTTGTACAGCAGCAGCAAAGAGGACATCACAGCAGCACAGAGGACATTGCCCCAGCAGCAGCACAGAGGCATCGCTCAGCAGCAGCAAAGAGAAGTCGCACAGCAGCAGCAGAGGACGTCGTACGCAGCAGCACAAGGGATGTCGTACAGCAGCAGCACAGAGGACGTTGTACATCAGCACAAAGAGAATGTCGCACAACAGCAGCAGAGGACGTCGTTAGCAGCACACAGAGGACATCGTACAGCAGCACAGAGGACGTCGTACAGCGGCAGCACAGAGGATGACGTACACGCACAGAGGACGTCGTACATCAGCACATTAGACGTCGTACAGCGCACAGAAGACGTCGCACAGCAGCAGCAAAGAGAACGTCGCACACAGCAGCACAGAGGCGTCGTTTCAGCACAGCACGGAGGACGTCGTACAGCAGCAGACATAGTACGTCGTACAGCAGCACACAGGACGTCGTACAGCAGCAAACACAGTGGACGTCGTACAGCAGCAGCACGTGGACGTCGTTTCAACAGCAGCAGAGGACGTCATACAGCAGCAACAAAGAGGCTAAGACAGCAGCAGCAAAGAGGACGTCGCACAGCAGCAGCACAGAGGACTCGCACAGCAGCAGCACAGAGGACATCGCACGCAGCAGCAAAAGAAGTCGCCAGCACACCAGAGG
>JARQOD010011746.1:0-22227 GCA_033576555.1 Oophaga sylvatica
TGCTATAATGACAGTTGCTAATGACAGCTTGCTAATGACACTTGCTATGACAGTCTGTATAATGACTTATAATGACAGCTCTGCTATAATGACAGCAGCTCTATACTGACAGCTCGCTATAATGACAGCTCTGTATATGACAGCTCTTATAATGCAGCTGTATAATGCAGCTGCTAAATGAAGCTTGTAAATGACAGCCTGCTATAATGAAGCTTGCTAATGAATGCTATAATGACAGCTCTGCTATAATGACCTCTGCTATAAGACACCTGTATGAGCTTGTAATGAGTCTGCTATATGACAGCTCTGCTATCTCTGCTATAATGACAGCTCTGCATAAATGACAGCTCTCTTATAATGACAGCTCGCTATAAATGACAGTACTCTGCTATAATGACAGTTCTATACACAGCCTGCTATAACTGACAGCTCTGCTATAAAAGTCAGCTCGCTATAACTGACAGCTCTGCTATAATGACAGTCATCTCTGCTATAATGACAGCTCGCTATAACTGACAGCTCTGCTATAATGACACTCTGCTTAAATGACAGCTCTGTATAATGACAGCTCTGCTAATTAGCTTCAAACTGACAGTCTGCTATAATGACAGTCACTCTGCTATAAATGACAGCTCTGCTATAATGACACCTGCTATAATGACAGCTCTGCTATAACTGACAGCTCTGCTATAACAACAGCTCTGCTATAAATGACAGTCACTCTGCTATAAATGACAGCCTGCTATAATGACAGCTCTGCTATAATGACAGCTCTGCATAAATACAGACTCTGCTATAACTGACAGCTCTGCTTAACTGACACTCTGTTATGACAGTCTCTGCTATAATGACAGCTCTGCTATAACTGACAGCCTGCTATAAATGACAGTCATCTGCTATAATGACAGCTCTGCTATAACGACGAGCTCTGCTATACTGACAGCTCTGCTATAATGACAGCTCTGCTATAACTGACAGCTCTGCTATAAATGACATCAGCTCTGCTATAAATGACAGCTCTGCTATAAATGACAGCTCTGCTATAAACTGACAGCTCTGCTATAATGACAGTCTCTGCTATAAATGACAGCTCTGCTATAATGACAGTCTCTAATGACAGCTGCTATAACTGACAGCTCTGCTATAATGACAGCATCTGCTATAATGACAGCGCTCGTATAAATGCAGCTCTGCTATAATGACAGCTCTGCTATAACTGACAGCTCTGCTATAATGACAGTCACTCTGCTAATGACAGCTTGCTATAATGACAGCTCTGCTATACACGTCAGCTCTGCTATAATGACAGCTCTGTATAATGACGCTGTATAAATGACAGTCCTTGCTATAAGAAGCTTGCTATAATGACAGTCACTCTGCTAAATGACAGCTCTGCTATAATGACAGTCAGCTCTGCTATAATAGCAGCTCTGCTATAATGACAGCTCTGCTATAACTGACAGCTCAGCTTGCTAAATGACAGCTCTGCTATAATGACAGCTCTGCTATAATGACAGTCAGCTCTGCTATAACTGACAGCTCTGCTATAAATGACAGCTCGCTATAACTGCAGCTTGCTATAACTGACAGCTCTGCTATAAATGACAGTCACTCTGCTATAACTGACAGCTTGCTATATGCGTCTGCTATAACTGACAGCTCTGATATAACTGATCAGCTCTGCTATAACTGACAGCAGCTCTGCTATAAATGAAGTCGCTATCTGAAAGCTCTGCTTATAACTGACAGCTCTCTGCTATAAATGACAGTCCTCTGCTATAACTGACAGCTCTGCTATAACTGACAGCAGCTCTGCTATAACTGACAGCTCTGCTATAACTGACGTAGCTCTGCTATAACTGACAGCTCTGCTATAATGACAGCTCTGCTATAAATGACAGTCAGCTCTGCTATAACTGACAGCTCTAGCTATAAATGACAGCTGCTATAACTGACAGTCGCTCTGCTATAATGACAGTCAGCTCTGCTATAATGACAGCTCTGCTATAACTGACAGCTCTGCTATAAACTGACAGCTTCTGCTATAAATGACAGTCATCTGCTATAACTGACAAGCTCTGCTATAACTGACAGTCAGCTCGCTATAACTGACAGCTCTGCTATAAATGACAGTCCTCTGCTATAAACTGACAGCTCTGCTATAATGGGCAGTCATCTCTGCTATAACTGACAGCTCTGCTATAACTGACAGTCAGCTCTGCTATAAATGACAGTCAGCTCTGCTATAAATGACAGTCAGCTACTGCTATAATGACAGCTCTGCTATAATGACAGTCAGCTCTGCTATAACTGACAGCTCTGCTATAAATGACAGTCATCTCTGCTATAAAATGACAGCCCCTGCTATAAATGACGTCAGCTCTGCTATAAAATGACAGTCGCTCTGCTATAACTGACAGCTCTGCTATAAATGAATACAGCTCTGCTATAATGACAGCTCTGCTATAAATGACCTTGCTATTTTGACGTCCTTTTATTTACAAGCTTTTAATTTTCCTTTTCTCGGCTAAATGACGCCTTAAAAGGGTTTTTAAAGCAGCTCAAATGACGTCCTTAAAAAACTTCAAAATTTCTATTGCAAATTTTACCCCCCCAAAACCGTTAAATGGCATAAACCCTTTTGCCTTTTTTATACTCGTTTTAAAAATTTTTTTTTAAAAACCCTTTTTACAACTTCCTAAAGACCTTTTTCTTTAATGGTTCCCGCATTGACGCTCTGCTATAAACCCCTCTGCTTTTAAAACACCCCGCTAAACTGCAGTTTGGCGCTTGCATAAAGACCCCTCTGTTTAACTGACGCTTGCTATAAATGAAGTTGCTTTTAAAGCAGCTCTCTAAATGCAGCTCTTTAAAAAAAAACCCCCTTTTGAAAATCTGCTTAAAACCTTTTTGACAGCTTTTAAGACGTCACTTGCTATAATAAGCTCTGCAAAGACAGCTCTGCTTTAAAAAACTCTGTTTTAAAAAGGGTTTTAAAAAAAGCCCAAAAAGAAATCCTATAAATAAACCCCCCTTTTTTTAACCCCAAAAAATCTCTTAAAAAATTTTTAAAAAAGAGCTCTGTATAAATGAACCCCCCTTAAAAAATCGCTTAAAAATTTTCGCTAATAAACTCCCCTAAGGCCCCTTTTTTTAAGAAAATTCTATAAAGCGCTTTAAACGAAACTCTTTATAAATGAATTTAAAACCCCCCGAAAAATGCAGCTTTTAAAAGCAGTCAGCTCTTTAAAAAAGGGTCTGCTAAATGAAAGTCCTTCATAAAAACAGCTTTAAAAAGAAGTCGCTTTAAAAGGGGAGCTTTAAAACGCCCCTTAAAATGACATCATCTCTGTAAATACAGCTCTGTATAAACGCAGCTTGCTATAATTCCCATAACGACAGCTTTTAAAAAAGACGTCAGCTTGTAAAAACAGGTTTTTAAACGCCCTTTCTATAAACGCTTCTTTAATATTGTATAACGCAGCTCTGCATAAAAGACGTCGCTTGCCCCGGGGAAATGCTTTTTCTAAACTATTCTTTTATACGCAGCTTTTAAAAAGGGATTGAAATTTTTTAAAAACTTTTTTAAAAACGCTTTTTAAAAAACGGTTTTTAAAAATTTGAAGCAGCTCTGCTATAAATGGGGCTAAAATGCAGTCCCCCATAATGACAGCTCTTTTAAAAGAAGTTCTCTATAATGACCGGGTTGCTAAAAATGGGCTTTATAAAATTTAAAGCATTTAATACTTCGCTTTTTTAACTGAGCCCAAAAGGGCCGCCTTTTAATGACCTCTTTAAAACGGTTTTTGCTATAAACAGCTCTGCTATAAAAACCCCGTTTTGCTCCTAAATGACAGTCCTTTTAAAAAAGCCCGCATAAAGAAAACTTTAAAAAATTTTTGTTATGAAATTCCCAAAATCGGTTCTTAAAGAAAATCCTCTTTTAAAAGGCCAAAAAAACTGGTTTTTACGCTCCTCAAAAATTTTATAAACCCCCCCCCGTATAAAAGACGTTCCCCGCTTAAATACCTTGCTATAAATGACAGCTCTGCTTAATGAATCCTTTAATCACTCTGCTAAATGACGCTCTGTATAAATGAAAAATCGTATTTAAAATCTGTATAAAAGCCCCCCTTTTTTAAAAGAGTCGCTTCCCAAATTTAAATTGTAAAAACTCTGGTTAAAGAAAGCACTTGCTATAAATGACAGCTCTGGCATTAATAAGGGTTTTTTAACTCCTTTTTTTAAACAGCCTTTATAAATAACTTTTAAACCGTTTTTAAAAAAAACTCGTATAATGCAGCTTTTAAGACAGTTGCTCTGCTTAAAAGAAACCCCTTTTTAAAACCCCCAAAAAGAAGCTTTATAAAAAAAACCCGCTTTTAGACCCCGGTTTAAAAGAAGCCCTTTTTAAAAAAATTTTGCTATAAAAAAAAGCTTTTAAAGGGGGCTTAAAAAATGCTTTAGACGATTTTTGCTATAACCCCCTTTTTCTATAATAAATTTTAAATGACGTTTTTTACGTTTTTTTTACTTTTTTAAAAAAATTTTTTTAAAAAGGAAAAATAATCTGCTTCATAAAACACTCTGCTATAAAGCCCGGTTTTAATGCGCTCTTAAAATGACAGTCACTTATTAAAACAGGTTTTTTTTTGACGCTTGTATAAACTAAACCCCCTATTAAAAGCAGTCTCTTGCTTAAAAGACGTTTTAATGACAGTTGCTTAAAAAAGGCCACCCGCATAATGAAGCTCTGCTTAAAAAACCCCTGTATAAAAATTTCTTAATGACCTTGCTATAATACCCTTAAAAACAGTTTTTTGAATTTTTAATTACCCTGAAAAAAGAAGCTCTGCATAAATGGGAAATCGCTTTTTCTGCAGCTTCCCAAAAACTCGTCCTTAAAACCCCTTTTTAATACGTTTTTTTTAAAAAACCCCTTAAAAACCCCTTTAAAAAGCCGGGTTTAAATGGCTTCTAAAAACTTCTATAAAAAATTTCCCCCAAAAAAAAAAACCCCCGTATAAAAAACAGTCTTTAAAAAGGGTCGCTAAATGACCTCTTTTAAAAACGCAAATTTTAAAAAGCCTTTTTAAAACCCCTTTTTTAAAAATCATCTTAAAATGACAGCTCTGCTTAAAAAAACGCCTTTTAAAAAAGACAGTCCCCCCCCCCCCCCCCCCCCCCCCCCCCCCCCCCCCCCCCCCCCCCCCCCCCCCCCCCCCCCCCCCCCCCCCCCCCCCCCCCCCCCCCCCCCCCCCCCCCCCCCCCCCCCCCCCCCCCCCCCCAGCTCTGCTATAAATGCACAGTCTGCTATAATGACAGCTCTGCTATAACTGACAGTATCTCTGCTATAAAACCCCGACAGTCCTCTGCTATAACTGACAGCTTGCTATAATGACAGTCATCTCTGCTTAACTGACAGCTCTGCTATAAATGACAGTTCAGCTACTTTCTATAAAGGGCAGCTCTGCTATAAATGACAGTCACTCTGCTATAACTGACAGCTCTGCTATAACTGACACTCTGCTATAACGACAGCTCTGCTATAACTGACCCGTCAGCTCTGCTATAACTGACAGCTCTGCTATAATGAACAGCTCTGCTATAACTGACGTCACTCTGCTATTAACTGACAGCCTGCTATAATTGCAGTCATTCTGCTATAACTGACAGCTCTGCTATAATGGGCAGTCATCTTGCTATAATGACAGTCAGCTCTGCTATAATGACAGCTTGCTATAATGACAGTTCTTGCTATAAATGACAGCTTGCTATAAAAGACAGCTCTGCTATAATGACAGTCTGCTATAATGACAGTCTCTGCTATAACTGCAGCTCGCTATAAAGCAGCTCTGCTTTAACTGACGCACTCTGCTATAACTGACAGCTCTGCTATAAATGACAGTCACTCTGCTATAAACTGACAGCTCTGCTATAAATGACAGCTCTTGCTATAAATGACAGTCTGCTATAACTGACGCTCTGCTATAACTGACAGCTCTGCTATAATGACAGTCAGCTCTGCTATAATGGACAGCTCTGCTATAAATGACAGTCTCTTGCTATAACTGACTGCTCTGCTAAAACTGTCAGCTTCTTAATGACGTAAACTCTGCTTAACTGACAGCCTGCTATTAATGGGCAGTCGCTCTGCTATAAATGACAGCTCTGCTATAAATGACAGTCCCCTGTATAACTGACAGCTCTCTTAAATGCAGTCAGTTCTTTAAATTGAAAGCAGCTCTGCTAAATGACAGCTTGCTATAATGACAGTCTCTTGCTATAAATGACAGGGTTGCTATAAATGACAGTCATTCTGCTATAATGACAGGGCAGCTTGCTTAATGACAGCTTTTGCTATAAATGACAGTCATCTTGCTATAATGACAGCTCTGCTATAACTGACAGCCTTTCTTTTAACTGACAGCCTCTGCTATAAATGAACAGCTCTGCTATAAATGACAGTCAGCCTTTTTAAATGACAGCTCTGCCCGATTATAATGACAGTCATCTTGCTATAAATGACAGCTTGCTATAACGCAGTCAGCTTGCTATAAATGACAGTCAGCTCTGCTATAACTGACGCTCTGTTAATGAACAGCTTTGCTATAAATGACAGTCCTCTGCTATAAACTGACGCCCCTGCTATAATGACAGCTCTGCTTTAAATGACAGTCCGCTCTGCTTTAATGACAGCCTCTGCTATAAATGACGCTCTGCTATAATGAAGTCTGCCCATAAATGACAGTCACTCTGCTATAATGACAGCTCTGCTATAAATGAACAGTCATTTTGCTATAAATGACAGTCACTCTGCTATAATGACAGCTCTGCTATAACTGACATTCAGCTCTGCTATAAATGACAGTTATCTGATCCCCTTATAAATTGACGTCAGCTCTGCTATAAAACTGAAAGCTCTGCTATAAATGACAGTCAGCTCTGCTATAAATGGGCAGCTTGCTATAACTGACAGCACTCTGCTTAACTGACAGCTCTGCTAAAATGACAGCACTCTGTATAAATGACAGCTTGCTATAAATGACAGTCAGCTCTGCTATAATGGGCAGCTCTGCTATAACTGGCAGCTCTGCTATAAACTGACAGTCACTCTGCTATAAATGAACAGCTCTGCTTTAACTGACAGCTCTGCTATAACTGACAGACTCTGCTATAATGACAGCTCTGCTATAATGACAGCTTGATAAATGACAGCTCTGCCCATAATGGACAGCTCTGCTATAACTGACAGCTCTTAACTGCTGTTGCTATAATGCGTCAGCTTGCTTTAAATGACAGCATGTCTGTATAATGGAACAGCTTGCTTAACTGACACTCTGCTATAACTGACGCTCGCTATAACTGACAGTCTGCTATAAATGACAGCTCTGTATCTGACAGCTTTTTTTAAATGGACGTCTGCTCTGCTATAACGGGCAGTCTGCCTATAATGACCGTCTGCTCTGCATTTTAAAATGACGCTATGGCTTTAAATGGGCAGCTGCTATAAATGGGGCTGTCTGCTATAAATGACATGCTCTGCTTAACTGACAGTTGCTATAACTGACAGTCATCTTGCTATAATGACAGCTTGCTATAATGCTCTTGCTTAACTGCGCATCTGCTATAAATGACAGCTCTGCATTTAAAAAAAGTCGCTATGTAAACTGACGCTTGCTATAATGACAGCTTGCTATTGGACAGTCACTCTGCTATAATGACAGCTTGCTATAATGATGTCACTTGCTATAAAATGACAGCTTGCTATAACTGACAGTTTGCTTTAACTGAGCTCTTTATATAACTGAACAGCTCTGCTATAACTGACAGTCTCTTGCTATAACTGCACAGTCTGCTTATAATTGACTGGGTCTGCTATAATGACAGCTTGCTATAACTGACGTCAAACTCTGTATAAGGACTGCTCTGCTATAATGACAGCTCTTGCTATAATGACAGTCATCTGCTTAACTGACAGCTCTGCTATAATGACAGTCACTCTGCTTAAACTGACAGTCATCTCGCTATAATGAGCCTCTGCTTTTAACTGACAGTTCGCTCTTGCTTAACTGACAGCTCTGCTATAATGACAGTCATCTCGCTATAATGACAGCTCTCTGCTATAAAATGACAGTCACTTGCTATTAATGACAGTACTCTGCTATAAATGACAGTTCAGCCTTATAATGACCAGCTCTGCTATAATGACAGTCACTCTGCTTAAATGACAGTCTCTCTGCTATAACTGACAGCTTGCTATAAACTGACAGTACCCTTTCTTTAAATGACGTCACTCTGCTTAACTGACAGACTTGCTATAAATGGGCAGTCCTTTTCTGCTATAAATGACCCGCTCTGGGTATAACGGGCCAGCTCTGCTATAAATGAACAGCCCCTGCTATAATGACAGTAGCTTGCTATAATGACGTTCTGCTATAACTGACCGCTCTGTATAACTTGGGCGTCAGCTCTGCTATAATGAAAAGCTCTGCTATTTAAAGAAGCTTGTATAAATGGGCAGTCTGCTTTCATAATGACAGCTTGCTATAACTTTACAGCTTTGCTTAACTGACAGCTCTGCTTTAAATGCCCGCCTCTGCTATATAAATGACAGTCATTTTTGCTTAACTGAAGCTCTGTATAGACTGACGTCACTATGCTTAAATGGACTGTCATCTCTGGGTATAACTGACAGCTCTGCGTATAATGACAGTTGCCTCCTGCTTAAATGACAGTCAGCCTGCTATAACTGACGCTCTTTCTATAATGGGCAGCAGCTCTCTCTTGCAGTATAAATGACAGCTTGCTATAAATGACGTCAGCTCTGCTATAACTGACAGTCTGCTATAATGACGCTTGCTTTAACTGACAGCTCTGTTAAATGCAGGTTTTGCTATAATGACAGTCAATTTAGACAGTCAGATTTTTTTTTTTTTTTAAAAAAAAAAAAAAAAAAATTTTTTTTTTAAAAAACCCCCGTTTAAAAAATTTTTTTTTTTTTTGTATAAAGACGCCTTTTTAAAAAGGAAAAAAATTTTTTTTTTTTTTTTAAAAATTTTTAAAAGGGCCCCCCCCCCCTTTTTTTAAAAAAAAATTTTTAAAAATTTTTTTTCCCCAAAAATTTTAAAAAAAACCCTTAAAAAAAAAAAAAAGGCCCTTTAAATTAAAAGGGTTTTGCTTTTTAAAAAACCCCCTTTAAAAAAAGGGAAATTTAACCAAAAAAACGCAGCTCCAAAAAAAATTTTTTTTTTAAAAAAAAATTTTTAAAAAAAAAACCCCCCTTTTTCCCCTTTTTAAAAGTTTTTAAAAAAAAAATTTTTTTTTCCCCCTTTTCCCCCCCCCCCCCCCCCGACAGTTTTTTTAAAAAAAGGGGCTGTTAATTCCCCTTTAAAAACCCCCAAAAAAAATTTTTCCCCCCTTTTAAAATCTTCCCCAAAAAAAATTTTTAAAAACCCCAAAAAAAAAAAGGCCCCTTTTTCCTTTTTTCCCCCCTTTCCCCCCCCCTTTTAAAAAAAAAAGGGCCCTTTAAAAAATTTTTTAAAAAAGAAGTTTTTTTAAAAATTTTTTTCCCCAATTTTCATTTATTTTTCCCGGCAGTTTTAAAAATTTTTTTAAAAACCCTTTTTGGGGTTTTTTAAAACGGAAAAAAGGGGCCCCTTTTAAAACCCCCCCCCAAAATTTTTTTTTTAAATTTAAATTGGAAATTTTAAACCCCAAAAAAGAAAAGTGGGGGAAAAAAAAAGGGGGGTTCCCGGGTTTTTAAAAAAAAGGGGAAAACCCCCCCTTTTTTTTTTAAAACCGGGGGGAAAAAAAAAACCCCCCCTTTTTTCCTTTTTTAAAAAAAATTTTTTTTTGGGGGTTTTTTTTAAAACCCCAAAAAAAAATTTTTTTGGGGGGTTTTTTTTTTTTTTTTTAAAAAGGAGTTTTTTTTTTAAAAAACCCCCTTTTTTCAAAAAACCCCCCCCAAAATTTTTTTTTTCCCGGGTTTTTGGGGGGTTTTTTTTTTTTTTTTTTTTTTTTTTTTTTTTTTCCCTTTTTCCCCCAAAGGGGGGGGTTTTTTTTTTGGGGGGGTTTTGGGGGCAAACCCTTTTAAAAATTTTTTTTTTTATTAAAAGGGCCCCCCCAAAAAAAATTTTTTTTCCCAAAATTTTTTTTAAGGGGTTTTAAAAAAGGGGGGGAAAAACCCCCCTTTTTTTTTTTTTAAAAAAAACCCCCCTTTTTGGGGGGAATTTTTTTCAATAAATTTTTTGGGTAGAACCCCAGAGAGGGAAAAGTATTTAATTTGGGAATTCCACAAACGGGCTAAACCCGGGGGTTTGTTTAGGATTTTTTGAATCTAGGGGGGGATATAAAAGACCGAGTTTTTTTGGGGGGGAATTGGGGGAAAAACTTCACTGTCTTCTGGTTTAATTTTGCCCCTATCAGAGAAGTTCCTTTAGTAAATTTTAATTTTTAATTTAAAGTAGAGGGGGGTCCACCGGGGAAAGACCTTAAAAAAATAAGAGTTCAAGAGTTTTTTTGTCTGATCTCCCTGGGTACGAGGGAAAAGTTCCCCCTAATAACCGTAGCACCCCCCCCTTGTCGGCCGGGTTTTAAAGACAATTTGGGAAATTTTACCTTCCCGTAAAAGCCCCTTTAAATGCCCGGAACTCCCAAAGGAATTTTTAATTAAATAATTTTCTGGGGAAAAAACCCAGTTTTTTTCATTATTTAATGTCTTCACATCCCGATTCCCCAAAAGAAACAAACGTCCCCGATTGCATGAAAAAAAATTGGGGGGGGTTGAAAGGGAAAAAATACCTGAACCCAACTTTTTTCCCCATGGAAATCTCAGTACCAAAAGACATCCCCAAAGGGTTTTCTCTAGAAACGAGGTATCCATTTTTTCCCCCAAAAGGTTTTTGAGTCTGATTTTCCGGAAAAAAACGCCCGTAGTCCTTCTCGAGCTGGAACGATTTCCCCAAAATTGGGGGAGGACAAAAAAGAAGCCCTTTTGGAGTAACCCATATTTTTAGCAGGGGAAGGGAAAATCTGGAGATGTTTTATCACCGAAATTTTCCCCAGTCTTTCCTTGGGGCCCCGGGACCATTCTTTTCCCTCCTCGATTTTTCTTGCCTTTCGTTGCAAGACTGTCATTATAAACAGGGCTGTCCCGTTATAGCAGAGCTTTCCTTTATAGCAAGCTGAAATGTCAATTTTTAAAAACAGGGCTGCAGTTTAAAAGCAGAGAAGTTATTTTTTTCAGAGCTTGGGCAATTTTTAAACAGAGGGTGACTGTCATGTATAGCAGAGCTGTCATTATAGCAGAAATGACTGGCAGTTTTTAGCAGAGGGTGTCAGTTTTTAAAACAAGAAGACTTCCCGGGTTTTAGCAAGCTTTCAGTTAAACAAGAAAGCTGTCATTTTTTAGCAGAGGGTGGGCAATTTATAAACAGAGCTGTCAGTTATAGCAGAGTGCGTCAGTTATAGCAGAGCTGTCAGTTATAGCAGAGTGACTGTCATTATAGCAAGCTGTCAGTTAGCAGAGCTGTTTATAGCAGAGGTGTCGTTATACAGGCTTCGTTACAGCTTCATATACAGAGCTGTTAAGAACTGTCATTTCAGAGTTCATTTCAAGCTGTAGTTAAGAGAGCTGTCATTTAGCAGAGCTGTCATTATAGCAGAGCTGCATTATAGCAGAGTGCTCATTATAGCAAGAGCTGTCATTATAGCAGCTGTCATTTTAGCAGAGCTTTTAACGAGCTTCATATAGAGCTTCATATGCAAGCTGTCTAAGCAGAGTGCTATGAGCTCATTAGGACTTCTTAGAAGTGTATAACAGAGTGTTTACGAGCGTCTTTATGCAGTGCATTCAAGCTGTATTATGCAGCTTATTGCGAGCTGTCATTAGCACTGCATTATACGCTGTTTAAGAGCTTCTTATCAGGCTGTCATAAGCAAGTGTCTTAGCACTTCTTAAGAGCTGTCATTAGCGTTATAGCAGCGATTATAAGAGGTCATTAGAAGGTGTCTCACTCTAAAGCTTTATAGCGGCTGTCATAGCAAGTTTACAGCTTCATTACGAGCGTCTTAAGCGCATTACACGTCCTGTCAGTTATAAAGAGACTGTCATTATAGCAAGGACTGTCATTATAGCAGAGCTGTCAGTTATAGCAAGAGACTGTCATTATAGCAGAGTGCAGTTATAGCAGAGCTGTCAGTTATAGCAGAGCTGTCATTATAGCAGAGCTGTCATTATAGCAGAGCTGTCATTATAGCAGAGTGCTTTAGAGCTGTCATTATAGCAGAGCTGCTTATAGCAGAGTCTATGAGACTGTCTTACACTGTCTTTTACTTAAGAAGTGATTTATGAGGGCTTAGCAGAGCTGAAGCAGATACTCATATAGAGCTGTCATTAGAGCTTTTAGACTGTATTGCAGAGTTATTATGCAGAGCTGTCATTTGAAGATGCATTAGCGAGTTCATTAGCAGATGATGTCATTATACGAGTGTCATTATACGGTCATATAGCAGAGTGTCATTTAACAGACTGTTATAGCAGAGTGCTTATAGCAAGTGACTGTCTTGTGTCATATGCAGTCTATAGCAGCTTCATAGCAAGCTGTCATAGAGAGCTGTATTTAGCGAGTGTATTATAGCAGAGCTGTCTTAGCAGCTGTCTTATAGCAGAGCTGTCAGTTATGCAGAGGGTCATTATAGCAGGCTGTCTTATCAGTGCTGTCATTATAGCAGAGCGTCATTTACAGAGTGACTGTCATTATGAAGCTGTCATTATAGCAGAGCTGTAGTTATAGCAAGCTGTCATTATAGCAAGCTGACGTCATTTATGCAGAGCTGTCAGTTATAGCAGAGCTGTCATTATAGCAGAGCTGTCATTATAGAGAGCTGTCATTATAGCAGAGCTGTCATTATAGCAGAGCTGTCATTATAGAGAGTGGTCATTATGCAGAGCTGTCATTATAGCAGAGCTGCGTTATAGCAGAGTGTGTCATTATAGCAGCTGTCATTATAGCAGAGTGACTGTCATTTATAGCAGAGCTGTCATTTAAGCAGAGTGTCATTATAGCAGAGCTGTTCATTATAGCAGAGCTGTCATTATAGCAGAGCTGTCATTTATAGCAGAGTGATGTCATTATAGCAGAGCTGTCAGTTATAGCAGAGTGAGTCATTATAGCAGAGCTGTCATTATACAGAGCTGTCATTATAGCAGAGCTGTCATTATAGCAGAGCTGTCATTTAAGAGGCTTCAGTTATAGCAGAGCGTCATTATAGCAGAGTGATGTCATTATAGCAGAGCTGTCAGTTTAGCAGAGCTGTCATTATAGCAGAGCTGTCATTTTGCAGAGCTGACTGTCATTTATAGCAGAGCTGTCGTTTATAGCAGAGCTGTCATTATAGCAGGCTGTCATTATAGCAGAGCTGTCATTTAGCAGAGGACTGTCATTATAGCAGAGCTGTCATTATAGCAGAGTGTCATTTATAGAGAGTGCGTTATAGCAGAGCTGTCATTATAGCAGAGCTGTCATTATACAGAGTGCTGTCATTTAGCAGAGCTGTCAGTTATAGCAGAGCTGTCATTAAGCAAGGACTGTCATTATAGCAGAGCTGTCATTATAGCAGAGCTGTCATTTATAGCAGAGCTGACTGTCATTTATAGCAGAGCTGTCAGTTTAGCAATGTCCAGACTGTCATTATAGCAGCTGTCTTTATAGCAAGGACTGTCATTATAGCAGAGCTGTCATTATAGCAGAGCTGACTGTCATTATAGCAGAGCTGTCAGTTATAGCAGAGCTGTCATTTATAGCAGAGCTGTCATTATAGCAGAGCTACTGTCATTTAAGCAGAGCTGTCAGTTATAGCAGAGCTGTCAGTATAGCAGAGCTGTCATTTATAGCTAGAGACTGTCAGTATAGCAGAGCTGTCAGTTATAGCAGAGCTGACTGTATTTATAGCAGAGCTGTCAGTTATAGCAGAGCTGACTGTCATTATAGCAGAGCTGACTGTCATTATAGCAGAGCTGTCAGTTATAGCAGAGTGACTGTCATTATAGAAGAGCTGTCATTATAGCAAGGCTGTCATTATAGCAGAGCTGTCATTATAGCAGAGGACTGTCATTAAGCAGCTGTCAGTTATAGCAGAGCGCTGTATTTTAGCAGAGTACTGTCATTATAGCAGAGCTGTCAGTTATAGCAGAGCTGTCATTATAGCGAGCTGTCATTATAGCAGAGCTGTCATTTATAGAGAGCGTCATTTAGCAGAGCTGTCATTATACAAGCGTCATTTATAGCAGAGCTGACTGTCATTATAGCAAGCTGTCATTATAGCAAGCAGTCATTTATAGCAGAGACTGTCATTATAGCAGAGCTGTCATTATAGCAGATGACTGTCATTTATAGCAGAGCGCTGTCAGTTATAGCAGAGCTGTCATTTATAGCAGAGTGCTTATAGCAGAGCTGTCATTATAGCAAGCTGTCATTTATAGCAGAGTGACTGTCAGTTTAGCAAGCTGTCATTATAGCAGACTGTCATTTATAGCAGAGCGTCATTATAGCAGAGCTGTCATTTATAGCAGAGCTGCATAGCAGTATAGCAGAGCGTCATTATAGCAGAGTGACTGTCATTATAGAGACTGTCAGTTATAGCAAGCTGTCATTTAGCAACTGTCATTATAGCAGAGCTCTGTCATTTATAGCAGAGCTGTCAGTTATAGCAGAGCTGTCATTATAGCAAGTGACTGTCATTTATAGCAGAGCTGTCAGTTATAGCAGAGCTGACGTCATTTATAGCAGAGATGACTGTCATTATAGCAGAGCTGTCATTAACAGAGCTGACTGTCATTATAGCAGAGCTGATGCATTTTATAGCAGAGTGACTGTCATTATAGCAGAGCTGTCATTATACAAGATGACTGTCATTTATAGCAGAGTGACTGCTTTATAGCAAGCTGTCAGTTATAGCAGAGCTGACTGTCATTAAGCAGAGACTGTCATTATAGCAAGCTGTCATTATAGCAGGAGCTGTCATTTATAGCAAGCTGTCAGTTTAGCAGAGCTGTCAGTTATAGCAGCTGCATTAAGCAAGCTGTCATTATAAGAGCTGTCAGCTGTCATTATAGCAGAGCTGTCAGTTATAGCAGAGTGCTGTCATTTATAGCAGAGAAGCTGTCATTATAGCAGAGCTGTCAGTTATAGCAGAGTGACTGTCATTATAAGAGCTGTCAGTTATAGCAGGGCTGTCATTATAGCAGAGCTGTCATTTATAGCAGAGCTGTCATTATAGGCAGCAGTGTCATTTATAGCAGAGCTGTCATTATAGAGGCGCTTCAGTTTTAGCAGAGCTGTCATTATAGCAGAGCTGTCATTATAGCAGAGTGACTGTCTTAAGCGAGCTGTCATTATAGCAGAGCTGTCATTATGGACGATTCTATAGGAGCTGTCAGTTATAGCAGAGCTGTATTATAGCAGAGCGTCATTATAGCAGGCTTCATTAGCAGTGTGTTATAGCAGAGCTGTCATTATAGCAAGCTGTCATTTAGCAGAGCTGTCATTATACAGAGTGTCTTTAGCAGAGTGTCATTAAGAGTGCTTTAGCAAGCTGTATTATCAGAGCTGTCAGTTATAGCAGAGCTTCATTTATAAGAGCTGTCATTTAGAGAGCTGTCATTAAGCAGACTGCTGCTTTTATAGCAGGTGTCATTATAGCAGAGAGTCTGGTTTAGCAGAGTGTCATTATAGCAACTGTCATTATAGCAGAGGACTGTCATTATAGCAGAGCTGTCAGTTATAGCAGATGACTGTCATTATAGCAGAGCTGTCATTTATAGCAGAGCTGCTCATTTATAGCAGAGCTGTCAGTTATAGGCAGAAGTACTGTCATTATAGCAGAGCTGTCATTATAGCGACTGTCATTTATAGCGAGTGCTTCATTATAGCAGAGCTGTCAGTTATAGCAGAGCGTCATTATAGCAGAGCTGTCAGTTATAGCAGAGCTGTCAGTTATAGCAGAGTGACTGTCATTATAGCAGAGCTGTCAGTTAAGGCAGAGCTGTCATTTAGCAGAGTGCGTTCAGTTATAGCAGAGCTGTCAGTTATAGCAGAGCTGTCATTTATAGCAGAGCTGTCATTATAGCAGAGCTGTCAGTTATAGCAGAGCTGTCATTTATAGCAGAGTGCTGTCGTTATAGCAGAGCTGTCAGTTATAACTGCATAAGAGCTGTCATTTATAGCAGAGTGTCATTATAGCAGAGCTGTCATTATAGCAGAGCTTCATTTATAGCAAGACTGTCATTATAGCAGAGCTGTCATTATAGCAGAGTACTGTCAGTTATAGCAGAGCTGTCATTATAAAGTGACTGTCATTATAGCAGAGCTGTCATTATAGCAGAGTGCTGTCATTATAGCAGACTTCAGTTAGCAAGCTGTCATTATAGCAGAGACTGTCATTATAGCAAGCTGACTGTCATTTATAGCAGAGCTGTCATTATACAGAGTGACTGTCAGTTATAGCAGAGCTGTCATTAGCAAGCTGACTGTCATTATAGCAGAGCTGTCATTAAGCAGAGATGACTGTCATAGAGAGCTGTCAGTTATAGCAGAGCTGTCATTATAGCAGAGCTGTCAGTATAGCAGAGATAGAGTGTCATTATAGCAGAGCTGTCAGTTATAGCAGAGCTGAGTTATAGCAAGTCTGTCAGTTATAGCAGGCTGTCAGTTATAGCAGAGGCTGTCATTTATAGCAGAGGCTGTCATTATAGCAGAGCTGTCAGTTATAGCAGAGCTGCGTTATAGCAGAGCTGACTGTCATTTATAGCAGAGCTGTCAGTTATAGCAGACTGTCATTTATAGCAGAGCTGTCATTATACAGAGCTGTATTTAACAAGCTGTCATTATAGCAGAGCTGTCAGTTATAGCAGATGACTGTCATTATAGCAGAGCTGTCAGTTTATAGCAGAGATGACTGTCATTTATAGCAGAGCTGTCAGTTATAGCAGAGACTGTCATTTATAGCAGAGCTGTCAGTTATAGCAGAGCTATGTCATTATAGCAAGAGCTGTCATTATAGCAGAGCTGTCAGTTATAGCAGAGCTGTCATTTATGCAGAGTGACTGTCAGTTATAGCAGAGCTGTCAGTTATAGCAGAGTACTGTCATTATGCAAGCTGTCAGTTTAAGCAGAGCTGTCATTATAGCAGAGCTGTCAGTATTATAGCAGCAGACTGTCAGTTATAGCAGAGCTGTCAGTTATAGCATGCATATGAGACTGTCAGTTATAGCAGAGCTGACGTCATTTATAGCAGAGCTGTCAGTTATAGCAGAGCTGTCAGTTATAGCAGAGCTGTCAGTTATAGCAGAGCTGTGTCATTTATAGCAGAGCTGTCATTATAGCAGAGCTGACTGTCATTTATAGCAGAGCTGTCAGTTATAGCAGAGCTGCTATAGCAGACTGTCATGTATAGAGCAGAGCTGTCAGTTATAGCAGAGCTGTCAGTTATAGCAGAGCTGACTGTCATTTATAGCAGAGCTGTCAGTTATAGCAGAGCTGTCATTATAGCAAGATGCTGTCATTACCGGGGTGAATTTGGTTTCAAAACCCGGGGCAGCTACCTCCAAGGGGAATATACAAAAAAAGGTTGCCAAATCTTTTGTGCCAAAAAACCCAAGTCAATGTGAAATATGAAAAAATGAATTTGCAAATGGCTTTTTTAATATTTTAAAAAAAAAAATTTAATGAGACGCTTTGGGACAAAATTTGGCCAAAAAAAGCCTGCCCATTAAAACCAACTTTAAGTGGGGCTCAAGAACGAATTTGGGGCCCTGGGCCCATGTTGGGAAAATACCTTTTATTAGGGTGACATCGAATTTTCCCGGGTGGGAAAGTGGACCCTCTGTCATTTAAAACTTGCCTTTTTTTGGGGGAGCAGGAACTTGCTATAATTTTAAAAACCCCCACTTTGGGGATGGGGGGGTTTCTCTCGTAAGCTAACATAGAAAAAAAAGAAAAATGGGCTGGGGACATCCCAAACCCTGTGAAAATTTGGTGGGAAACCAGGAGCAGCTACCTCCTTTGGGCAAAATACAAAAAAAAAAAAAAAGGGTTCACTCATTGGCCAAAAAAGTCAATGTGGGAAATTAAAGAAACATGAATAGCAATATGGGTTTTGAATATTAGAATTAAAAAAGAATGAGAAAGCTTTTGGGAACAAAATTTGGCCAAAAAATTTCCTGCCCATACACCAAAAGTCAAGGGGGGTTTTTAGAACGTAAGGGTCCCTGCCTATTTGAATTTACCTCTATTAGGCTGACATCTTTTTCCTGGGGTGAATGGGGGAACCAAACCCCTGTCAGTTAAAAATTTTCCTTTTTTGGGGTGGCAGGAACCCGCATAATTAAAATACCACATGGGGGGTGGGGGGGGAGTACTCGGGCCCGTAAGGGTAACCCTGAAGTTTAAAAAAGAAAAATGACTGGCCCATCCAAAAAACCTTTTGAATTGGGGAAAAACCCGGAGCATTTTAAAACCCCCATAGGGCCATATACAAAAAAAGGTTGCACTCTATCGTTGCCAAAGCAAGTCCCAAAGTGGGAAATATGAAACATTTAATTGCCCAAAAGGCTTTTGGAAAATTAAATTAAAAAAAGAATTTAGGGCGTTTTTGCACAAAAATTTTGGGCCCAAAAAATGGGTCCCATTTCACCAACGTTTAAGGTGGGTCCGAACGTATTGGGGCCCCGCCTATGTTTAATATACCTCTATTAGGCTGACAAACTGAATTTCCCGGGGGGGAAAGTGGGGAAAACCCCCTGTCAGTTAAAAAGCAAGTTTTCATTTTAGCAAGATGATGTCAGTTTTAAGAGCCCGTCCCGTTAAGGGAGGATTGGGCTTTTTCAGTTATGCCCGAGCTGTCCCTTATAGCAGAGATGGGCTGTCAGTTTTTTAGCGAAACGTTTAGTTTATAGCAGAGGGTGACTGTCAGTTATAGCAAGGGTGCAAATTTTTTGCAGGAACTTCATTATAGCAGAGTTTAAGGGAAAATTTTTAAACAGAGCTGTCATTAAACAAAATGACTGTCATTATTAAGGGAAGCTGTCAGTTATTGCAGAGATGACTGGCAGTTATAGCCAAAACTGTTTATTTATAGCAGAAACCCGTCTTTTTAAAACAAAAGCTTCGTTTTTGCAAAAAGCTGTCAGTTATAGCAGGAATGGGGCTGTCATTTAAAAGGGAGAGCTGTAATTTTTAGCAAGATGACTGTCAGGGTTTTAGGGGAGCTTTTTCATTTTATAGCAGGGCTGTCAGTTTTTAGCAGAGGGTGACTGCAAAATTTTAAAACAGAGCTGTCAGTTAAAGCAGAGCTGTTTTATTTATTGCGAGCTGTCATTATTTGCAGAGATGACTGTCAGTTATAGCAGAGCTTTTCAGTTATAGAGAGCTGGGCTGTCAGTTATAGCGAAATGTCAGTTATAGCAGAGATTGACTGTCAAATTTTAGCAGAGCCCGGGCATTTTTTGAAAAGATGACTGGGCAGTTTAAACAGAGCGTCAGTTATAGCAGAGTTGGGCTGTCATTTTAGCAGGGGTGTCGTTATAACAGAGGTACTGTCATTTTTAGCGAGCTGGGCATTTAAAAGCAAGTGACTGTCATTTTTAAACCCGAGCTGTCCCGTTATAGCAGGTTTCTGTCAGGTTTTACCAAACTGTCCCTTTATAGCAGAGCGTCGTTATTTGCAGAGCTGTGTTTTTAGCAAAAGCAAAAAATAAAAAAAAAAAATGAAATGGCCATTTCCAAAAAACCCGTGTGAATTAGGGCAAACCATAGGCAAAAAATACAAAAAAAAAAAATAAAACAAAAAAAAGGTTTTGGGACTCTTTGTGCCAAAGCAAAATCAATGTTAAAAATTTTAAACATGGGAAAAAGCCAAAATGGCTTTTTTAATAATTTGAATAAAAATAAAGAGACGCTTTGCACAAAATTTGGCCAAAAATGCCTCCCATACACCAACGTCAAGGGGTCTCAGAAGTAGGGGCCCCGCCCATGTGAATATACCTTATTGGGAATCGAATTCCTGGGTGAATGTGGCACCCCTGTCATAAAGCTTGCCTTTTTGGGTGAGCAGAACCTGCAAAAATTAAAATTTACCCATGGTGATGGGGGGAGAAATCGGTCAGTAGCTAACATAAAAATAAAAAAAAAAAACTGACTGGCACAAACCAAACCGGGAATTAGGTGCAAACCAGGGGCAGCTACCTCCAAAGACAATATACAAAAAAAGGTTTTCACTCTACGGCCAAAGAAGTCAATGTGAAATATAAACATAATGCAATGGCTTTTGAATTTAGAATAAAAAGATAGACGCTTTGCACAAAATTTGGCCAAAAAATGCCCGCCCATACCCAACGTCAAGGGGGTCTCAGAACGTTGGGTCCCTGCCCATTGGGGAAAATACCCCTATTAGGTGAATCTGAATTCCCGGGGGAATGTGGACCCCTCTGTCAGTAAAGCTTGCCTTTTTGGGGGAGCGGAACTTGCTTAAAAAAAAATCACCACATGGGTGGGCGGAAACCGGGCTTTAAAACATAAATAAAAGAAAACTGATTGGGGGACACCAAACCAGTTTGGGAAATTTGTTGCAAACCAGGGGCAGCACCTCCCAAAACAAAATACAAAAAAAAATTTTCACTCTATCTGCCAAGCAAAATCAATGTAAATATGAAACATAATAGCAAATGGCTTTTGAAAAAGAATAAAAATGAATGAACGCTTTGCACAAAATTTGGCCAAAAAAAATGCCTGCCCATACACCAAAGCAAGGGGGTTCAGAAGTATGGTCCCCGCCTAGGAATATACCTCATTAGGGGAACCCTGAATTCCGGGTTTCCCGGGTTTAATGGGACACCTCTGGGCATTAAAAACTTGCCCCTTTTTTGGGGTGAGCAGGAAAAATTTCTATTTAATTTTAAAAACCCACAGGGATGGGCGGAAATACTCGGAAATAACTAACATAGAAGTAAAAAAAAAAACTGACTGGCACATCCAAAAAAACCTGGTGAATTAGGTTTCAAACCCGGGGGCAGCTACCTCCATAGGGGCAAAAAACAAAAAAAAAGGGTTTCACCTATGGCCAAAAACAAGCAATTTTTGAAATATGAAACATGAATTGCAATATGGCTTTTGAAAAATTTGAATAAAAATGAATGAAAGCCTTTTTCACAAAAATTTTGGGCCAAAAATTTAAAATTGGGCCCGGGCCCCTACACCAAAATCAAGGTTTTTCTAGAAAGGGGTGGGTTTCCCCGCCTATGTGAATTAAATTTTTATTTGGCTGACTTTTAAAAATTCCCGGGGGAATGTGGGCACCCCTGGGCATAAAGCTTTTCCCTTTTTTGGGGGACCCGGGAACCCGCTTTAAATTTAAAAACCCACATGGGGGGTGGGGGGAGTCTCGGTAGTAAGCTAACATAGAAATAAAAAAAAACTGAAATGGGGCCCTCCAAACCCTGTGAATTAGGTGCAAAAACCCGGAGCAAACTACCTTTCCCTAGAAATTTTCAAAAAAAAAGGGTTTCACTTATCGTGCCAAAAACAAGGGCATTTTGGGAAAAAAGAAACATGAAAAACAAATTTGGTTTTGAAAATTTAAAAAAAATGAATGAGACGCTTTTTTCCCAAAATTTGGGGCCCAAAAAAATGCCCCCTACACCCAAAGTCAAAGGGGGTCTCAGAAAGTAGGGTCCCAGCCTATGTGAATATACCTCTAAATTTGGGTGACATTTTGAAATTTTGGGGGAAAGGGACACCCTGCAGTTATTGCCCGAGCTGTCCCGTTATAGCGAGATGACTGTCAGGGTTTAGCAAGCTTCAGTTATAGAGAGAGGAAAGTCATTATAGCAGAGCGTCAGTTATAAGGGAGAGTGACCCGTTTAGTTATAGGCAGAGCTGTCAGTTATAGGAAACTTGTCCGTTTTAGCAGAGCTGACTGTATTTTTTAGAAAAGCTGTCCCGTTATAGCAAAAGGGTGATGTTTATTTTTTGCAAGCTGTCAGTTTTAAACAAGAGAGCTGGGCAGTTTAAGCGAGCTTTTAGTTATTGCCCCCGAGATGGGGTGTCATTATAGGGAAGATGTCATTTTAGCAAAAGCTGGTCATTATAAACAGAATGTCATTTTTAGCAGAGATACTGTCATTTTTTTAGGGAGAGCTGTTTAGTTATGGGAGAGTTTCTGTTCCCG
>JARQOD010011747.1:0-22227 GCA_033576555.1 Oophaga sylvatica
ACCTAACTTTGGCTAAAAGGTTCATAAATTTAACCTTTTTGCCAAAGTTGTGTCCCGGGTTGTGTAGTATGCAAAGTATATTACCTTTTTCCAAAAATTGTGTACTTTGTTAGGTTATCCCCTACAACAGGGTTCCCCAACTCCAGTCCTCAAGGCCCACCAACAGATCAGGTTTTCAGGATTTCCTTTGTATTGCACAGGTGAGGCAATTATCAACTGAGCAATACAAAGGAAATCCTGAAAACAATACCTGTTGGTGGGCCTTGAGGACTGGAGTTGGGGAACCCTGCCCTACAATGTACACTTTTTTGGACAAAAGGTGAAATACTTTTGTTAAAACAAACAGCCAGGGACACAACTATGGCAAAAAGGTTACAGACAGTAGAAAACACACAAGAAGGTAGACAAGTAAACTTTTAAAGGTTTATTATGGGTAAAGAAATTTTTAAAACAACAAATACATTTATCACACTCTGTCATCCTGCCAGTCAACACTACCTTCTGGTGACACAAAGTATTGGGCAAAATGGTCCCTCATTCTTGAAACCGCGACTGTACTGCGAGTGGTAATGTTGCTGTAGTCGTTCAAAGTTGTTTCTTGATTGTGGTCCTCCATAGAAATCGGTTCCTTGGTTAGGACAAAATTATGTAGGACCACGCACGCTTTAACAACATCATCCACAGTCTCGGTCTTCAAGTTAATTGCAGTCAAAAGGACACGCCAATTAGCTGTCATAATGCCAAAGGCACACTCCACCATCCGTCTGGCTCTTGTGAGGCGGTAGTTAAATATTCGCTTTGTATGGGTTAATCCTCTGCTGGCGTACGGCTTCAAGAGGTGTTCGGACAGCTGGAATGCCTCATCACCTACACAAACGAATGGCATCGGTGGGCCTGAGGTTTGAGGCAGTGGCCTAGGGGTGGAAACTGAAAAGTGTTTCCGTACAGTTTACGTCCCATAGCTGAAAGTTTAAACACTTGGGAGTCATTTGACCGTCCATAAGACCCAATGTCCACCGCGATAAACTTGTACTCCGCATCTGCAATAGCCATCAGGACAACCGAAAAATATTTTTTATAGTTGAAGAATTCTGATCCGGTTCCTGAAGGCTTTTGCATGCGGATGTGTTTGGCTAGTTTCACACATCCGTTTTTCCCCTTGCGGCGCCCCCGGCATTTTCCCGCAGCGCCGCATCTGAAAATCTGATGCGCCGCATGCGGCTTTTTTCGCATTGACATGCATTAGCGCCGCATGGCGCCGCATGTCAATGCGTTGCATGCGGTTTTGTCCGGATGCGGCCCAAATGTACATTGCGGCGTCCGGGAAAAACGCTGCATGTAACGTTTTTTTTTTTTGCCGGATGGTTTCTTATCTCTCCAAGCATCAGAAACCATCCGGCAAAAAACCGCATTTTGGGCGCCGGAAGTGTGAAAGCTTTTCACATGCGGCGCTGCGGTAAAATGCCGGGGGCGCCGTTTAGGCGCCCGCCGGATGTGTGAAAGAGGCCTTTGCCATCAACAGCGCCCAGGCAATTGGGGAACTGGCAGATGCATAAAAACTGGTCCGCTATTTGAAGCCACCGCTCTGTTGTTGGCTCTGGAAGAAATTCTCCAACCAAACTATCCCACAGAGCACGACAAGTGTACTTTATTATACCGGATAGTGTGGAGATTCCCAGGCGATATTGAAAATGGAGCGATGACAGAGTTTCGCCAGTTGCCAGAAATCTGAAAACAAAATAGAAAATACAAATTATTTCAGAAACACAGCATTACATACCAGAACTCAGCTATAACTATTGGAGATACCAAAAATAATAACATCAATAAAAACACTGTTTTATAAAAAAAATTTTGGCTACTGATATGGTTTCCTAGTTGTCCTGTGATGTTAAATAAATTATAAAATTACAAGTGTGCTCAAGCAAACAGATCCAATCCATATAGCTTACCTTATAGTGACCATGAGACGCTCCGCCGGAGATATCGAGAACCGACAGTAAGTGTCCGATTTTTTTATTTGGTCTCCAACACGCTGCAGCAAATCATCAAAGTTTTCTTTGTTCATCCGCAGATAGGCAAAAAACTTCTCTGGATTTTCTCGCAGCTCCATGTTCAGTGTAGAATAGACACCACGAGTTAATCTCTGTGCCGTGATGGGGTGGATCCACATACGGCGTCGTCTTCGCTGGCGCTGACGCATAATGCGCTGTTTAATCTTTCGCTCCTTCTCCAGAACTATAAACCTCAAGCGATTCGCCTCCGCAGTAAAATCAACAAGGTTCTTGAAGATATTGCTAATAATGACATCCATGTTCGCCAATCACTTGCTACTTGCTCTTCTCTCCAACCTGCACTTGCTCCTCTACAACCTGTCAAAGATGGGCTGTAGGAACAGTGTATATATAGGATTACAGTAGCCAATCATGTTTGGAACCCCAAAAAGGGGCGTTCTTAAAAACCGGATCCGGCGCATTCCGTCGTAAACGGATGCAGAATCGGATACACCGGATGAGACGGATCCGGTTTTTTTTATGGAGCACAGAACCGGATCCGGCGAAAAACCGGATGTGTCTCATCCGGTTTTTCATACTAGTTGCCGGATGCGGCGCTGCGGCAAAATGCCGGGGGCGCCGTCAGGCGCAAAACGGATGTGTGAAAGAGGCCTCAGTGGTGTGTTGATGCTGTGCTTGGTATTTTGTTATTCTGATCTATCACTGCTGGACCTAGGATTTGCCTTCGACTACCCATTTGTATTATCCCTTTGCCTTTAACATATTCTAACTTTAGTTACCAGACCCTGGACTTTGCCCCTGACTATCTGTTTGTCTGATCCCTCGGTCTTTGACATACCTTCCTGGCTTTTGACCTTGGACCTCTTGACCACTCTGCCTCATGGCTAGTCCATGAGTAGTGACTAGCTTCACAGAATGAAAGAGAGTGAAGTGATGATGGGTCCTATCATTATTGGGGTTTCTGTTGTTTTCTTGTGTAATGGGTTTACCATCTAGGCCTACAACTTCATTTAATCCTGTGGCCTCTGCATGTTTCTACAGTGCCCACCAGACACTCTATTGTGTTAAAGGGCATATCAGAGAGTGTACAGTGAACAAAGGCATCACACCCTAGTTTCAGAGATGACTGGTAGAACTGGAAGTCCTTCATGTCAATTGCTCCTTTCCTGTGTTTTTTCTTTGGGGCCTTAAGGTACTGCCACACTACACAATCCCGCTAGCGATCTCGTTAGCGTCGCATACTAATGAGATCGCTAGCGGGATTGTTTCTATATCGCTAGTGGCTACCTATTTTAGCGATGTCGTTAGGACGCTATCGCGGTTAGCGATCTCCTTAACGACTTTAGCGGTACAAAAGTACCGCTAAATCGCTAAAAAAGGTGCCACACTTAGCGATATATACTTACCCAGCGGGGCGCCAGCGACGAAAATAGGGTCCGGAACGATTCCAGCGACGAGCGAGATCACAGCAGGAAGCTCGTCGCTGGCAGATGCCGCACACAACAACATCGCTAACGGGATCGCTAAATAGTGACGTTTTTTAGCGATCCCGTTAGCGATGTTGTTTAGTGTGGCATACCCTTTACACTTGCTTCTAGAAGTGGCCAAGTTCATCACAATTGTAGCACCTCACCTTACTGAGGTCCACTTGTGTAGCCCTGGTGTGAAGGCAGACGCAGTACCCTGGAGGATGTGTGGAGAGATAGCAGTTTAATGCTCAATGAACATTCATTTCAGCACACACTTAGACACGCCCTCAGGTATATAAAGTCTAGTCACATGCATCAGTAGTTAGTCATTCAGTCAGTTTCCTGTCCTCGGACAGTGAGTTCAGTTTCCTGTCAGGAAGACAGAGGAGGGATTGATTGTGCAGTTCAGCAAGTGGAGTCCAGTACAGGTGAGCCTGTTCACCTCAGCCTGGTCAGAGCTGTGCTCCACTAGAAGACAGACAGAGACATTCTATTAAGAAGAAAGAAGTGAGTTGCAGATATACTTCAGTCTCCTGTCCCAAGGACAGTGAAGGTTCAGAGACGTGCTCCTGCCTAGAAGATTACTGAGAGTCTGGCAACAAGCTCAAGAAAGGAATTAAGTAAGGGACTGACTTTATTAACCTGTGAAGTGAGAAATGCTTATGCTACCAGCGCGGACAAGGCGAAAGGCACAGTGGTAGAAATTCTGAGTGCAATAGGATTGGAGAAGTCCTGCACATTGTTACCGGTCACTGGAGACCGAAGCATCACCATAGCTTCATGCATGGTGGTAGGAAACCCAGAGGCTTACCGGACCTTAGGTAGCGGAAAGCAGCCCCTAAATAGTCGGTACGTAACTGGGGTCAGGGGGAGTGAGAACCTTGAGCCTGATCAGCAAGAATAGGAACTCAGCTCTCTCACAGGAAGGCTCCGACCACAAAACTGACTGGGCAGTACAGCTTTGGAATAGCTGGAGTTATAGAGGGAACTACGCTTCATGCTGGTTGTACTCATCGTTGTGAAAGTAAAGGAGGCCCCTAACTTGTCCAGCTGCTATCTCGAAATACATTCTCCTTGGATCAGCCTCCCTGGGACCTGCCTTACCATCTTACAAGTAAAGGTATGGAAAGACGCTGACCGTGTGAGACTGAGTTATTGATTTGCATGCCTGCACAACCCTGCTTTAACTACCGACCTGAGGGAAGAGTCCCACCTGTAGGGGACCCGACATCTAGCTGCATCACCATCCCCTCAGAGATCTACAGCAGCGCTGGTACGAATTACCAGAGACTACAGGTGGCGTCACGAACTGTATATATATAACCCCTGTAAATATACCCCCCAACATACGCCTGACCGCCAGGGCCACAGACCGAGCCACCGCTACCTGTGACATCCCCATAGACTTCCGTGGGCTCGGCTCTGAGTACCCCATTGCCCTGGTAACCCACAATTGTGGTGCGTGGTCGAGACAAAAATTGGCGTCACGAACAGGATGCGAAACTCGCAAAATTGCGAGCCCTGTGTGCCTATGGAGTTGTTTTTGTGAAAAGGACTGTTTGCACTTTTGGCGCCAAAAATCGCCATCTTTGTCGCCATATTCGCGCCCTCAGGCGCTGGAGAAGAAGGTGGGCGTACCTTCGTGGGCGTGTACCCCCCTGTGGCGTGAAGAAAATGCCTGCCCTCTCAAAGTGCTATTACAATATGCGATCCTGCCCTACAGCAAAGGAGGTCCGCCTCCTCTTCACCTTTCCTGCAAAGAGGAGGAGACGCAAACCCCGCCTCCACGGAAGAGACCGGACGTCTCTGGAGGAAGATGAAAGAATCTTCTGGAACATCATGGAAGCAGGACGTGTGCAGCCGAGCAGGGAAGCGGAGGAAGGCAGGCCCCGTGCCCCAGCCAAGCTGCCACCAGCACCGGAGTCATCCGTGGTCCTGCACCTGCAGCAAGCATTGCTGGAAGTCAAAGAGGAAAATGCACGACTAAGAAAGATGATTTTGCCACAACCTGGATTTGAAGAGATCGAGAGATGCCGGCGTACCCTGGAGCAGCGGCGGCTGTGGGTCGCGGTGTTCTCTCCCTTCGATGATCCCCTACGTCTGGAGTTACCAAAACTTCTGCTGCCCAAGGCAAAGGAGCAACCGGAGGCTGCCCCCGAAAGTACCAATCCTGATCCCACCGGTGAAGCGGTGGAGGCGAAGGAGGTTGAGGAGGTACCGCCAGTTCCGGAACGCCCGCCCGGCCAGGAGGCCGCAGCAGATGATCGATCCCCGGTAGGGACACCGGAGGGGTCCTGTCCGTCGTTACCAGACGTGGACTGGGACGAGATGGCGCGCCTGGATGACGTCGCCTATACCGCCCAGTGGGAATGTGAGTGGCAGCGTCGTGAGGAGAAGCAGAAACGCCAGCAGGAGGAAGAGCGGGAAGCTCAGCGGAACCGTCAGCGGCAACATGCAGAGCTGATCGCGGACAAGGAGAGTGTCCGGAGAGAGAAAGGTACCCTGAGGGAACCGCGGCGGCAGGGGTGTGTGACTGAGTTCCAGCTCCGGAAGGGCTGGGGCTTCATCCGTGAACCGGGCCTCTACCCAGGGGTCTTTGTCAGCAGGCGTGACGTAGAATCCCACCTGCCGCAAGGCCATTCCGGGAGGGACTTAGTTAATGGAGACATTGTCACGTATACACGGCACTGGGGAATGAAGGGATGGTATGCCCTTAACGTCACCATCGTCCGTGACCCCGTCCCAGACGCAGGTAACGTCACCACTACCGCAGCGTCCCCGTCTCCAGCACAAGCAGTATCCGGCCGTGCCCCAGCATCGCCCCCTGCAGGTACTTCGCAAGTGGAAGCGACACCTGTATACCGTTATCCTTCTACATCGCAACATGCGACCCAGTTTCCATCGCAATCCATGACACGATCAATATCGTTAACTGTGACTCAGATTGAAACGCAATCGGTGTCTCGCAAGGAGAATGTACCCGTTGCGCCCCTAGAGGTTCGCACAAGAACTGTGGCAACTCAAACCCCAATAGCAGGTCACGACTTGTTAGTTCTGGGATCTAGGGATCACCGCATTGTTCCAGCCCCCGGAGTGGAAAATGTATTTGAAATAAATGAATAGTTAAACAGTAAAAAAATCGGTAAGATCCAGATAGGGGTCTACCATAAGTAATGTTGTAAAAAGTTTAAGAATGTTTGCCAATTTTTGCACAAGTTAAATGTGTATATAACGTATATATATATTGCCAAAAATAGAATGCCCGGCTGGGTAAACAGAGAAAAAGTTTTGCACTTTATTATTATTATAATGTGATATAATATGTGTCGTTTTGCTAACAATGGACTTCGAGGTTGAGGACTGTGCCAGCCCAGAACTTATCTGTATATAGTTGCGCTTCGGTGCCTAATCTTGGTTTTACATAAAACCAGCACAATTACCTCTGAATACAAAACCCGTGTGGTGTGGCACTGAGTGAGGTCTACATTCGGATGTCCTGCAGCCCACCCAGGACCCACGTTGAAGGTTTGGTGCTGGTCCTTCACAAGCATATTGTCTATTTATATGAAAATGTTATTTAATATTGTATTTTTCTATATATAATGTTTTGTTTGCAACGTTCAAGACATCCTCACCTCCCGGATGGGACGAATTAATGTTTAATGTTGATGTTTAATGCATAAACAAAACTGTCTCTTTGTATTTTACAGCCCGGGAGTGCTGTCATTTACCATGGGGGAATGTGTAGCCCTGGTGTGAAGGCACACGCAGTACCCTGGAGGATGTGTGGAGAGATAGCAGTTTAATGCTCAATGAACATTCATTTCAGCACACACTTAGACACGCCCTCAGGTATATAAAGTCTAGTCACATGCATCAGTAGTTAATCATTCAGTCAGTTTCCTGTCCTCGGACAGTGAGTTCAGTTTCCTGTCAGGAAGACAGAGGAGGGATTGATTGTGCAGTTCAGCAAGTGGAGTCCAGTACAGGTGAGCCTGTTCACCTCAGCCTGGTCAGAGCTGTGCTCCACTAGAAGACAGACAGAGACATTCTATTAAGAAGAAAGAAGTGAGTTGCAGATATACTTCAGTCTCCTGTCCCAAGGACAGTGAAGGTTCAGAGACGTGCTCCTGCCTAGAAGATTACTGAGAGTCTGGCAACAAGCTCAAGAAAGGAATTAAGTAAGGGACTGACTTTATTAACCTGTGAAGTGAGAAATGCTTATGCTACCAGCGCGGACAAGGCGAAAGGCACAGTGGTAGAAATTCTGAGTGCAATAGGATTGGAGAAGTCCTGCACATTGTTACCGGTCACTGGAGACCGAAGCATCACCATAGCTTCATGCATGGTGGTAGGAAACCCAGAGGCTTACCGGACCTTAGGTAGCGGAAAGCAGCCCCTAAATAGTCGGTACGTAACTGGGGTCAGGGGGAGTGAGAACCTTGAGCCTGATCAGCAAGAATAGGAACTCAGCTCTCTCACAGGAAGGCTCCGACCACAAAACTGACTGGGCAGTACAGCTTTGGAATAGCTGGAGTTATAGAGGGAACTACGCTTCATGCTGGTTGTACTCATCGTTGTGAAAGTAAAGGAGGCCCCTAACTTGTCCAGCTGCTATCTCGAAATACATTCTCCTTGGATCAGCCTCCCTGGGACCTGCCTTACCATCTTACAAGTAAAGGTATGGAAAGACGCTGACCGTGTGAGACTGAGTTATTGATTTGCATGCCTGCACAACCCTGCTTTAACTACGACCTGAGGGAAGAGTCCCACCTGTAGGGGACCCGACATCTAGCTGCATCACCATCCCCTCAGAGATCTACAGCAGCGCTGGTACGAATTACCAGAGACTACAGGTGGCGTCACGAACTGTATATATATAACCCCTGTAAATATACCCCCCAACATACGCCTGACCGCCAGGGCCACAGACCGAGCCACCGCTACCTGTGACATCCCCATAGACTTCCGTGGGCTCGGCTCTGAGTACCCCATTGCCCTGGTAACCCACAATTGTGGTGCGTGGTCGAGACACACTCTTCCAGGGAACACTCTTTTTTGCCTTATCTTTCCCATTGTTTGATTATAGGCATTTTTATCACTATTACCTTCTGGAATTTCTTTTCCTCCACCGCTTGAACATTCCTTTGAATTGAACTAGCCAAACTTAGTGCTGGGACTGACTTCTCATGCCAAGCAGCGGGAACAAAAATTAATGAGTCTTCTTATTCAATCCAGACACCAAGATGCTAAGCAACATTTTTCCCATTCCTTGGTCCTTCAGGCTTCCTTCTGTTAACTACTCAGTTGGGTTAGATGGCAGAATGAGTCTTGTGCAGATGGCAGAAGCATCAATCTGTTCAGCTTTTGTTTTAATTTTCTGCAACAAGTCTCTCGGATGGGAAGAGAAAAACTCAGGGACTGGAACCTTCATTTTTTTTACAAGTAGGGCAAAAAAGTGCCCCATTTTTACTGACTGCCCTGTTATTTCTGGACTATTGGCAGCTTATATCAGGGAATGTGGAGGAAGCCTGTTGCCTAGAGATCACATGGGATCTGGTAGAGAAGAACTTGTGTGGAGGCTTGGGCCTAATATTGAGTTTGCGGCTGTCCTGAAAGCTTATATAAGGGAGATAGAGCTGAAAGTGTGTAAATTTCGGTGCCGTTTGTTCCATAGGTTCTGGAGACACAGATGATTGTGGTGAGCGCTGCACTCGAGCTCTCCCACAATCATGTCACACAAGGGAAATGTGTTTACTGCAGGCGTGTAAGTGACCCTCTACAGCTGTCAGTCATAGAGGGGGCTCCTGTTATGGATAATAATAACCAACATGATCACACTGTTCCTAATTAAAAGAAAATTAGTTTATTACAATAAGAGTTTGTTCACACAACCATATAATATGGCTGAGAACTATCCGATGTTTTATCAGATAGCACTAGGCCCAATGTATATACCATGGGGCAGAGCAGATCTGTAATTTTTTTCTCATACTAATTTGGCATGAGAAACAAAAAAATCGCAGCAATGCCAACTGGCCACCTCCTGATGGGCACCATCAAAATGTTCATGAAGTGACCAGATAAAGTCCATTATCATTCTTCACCTGGGTACAGCTGGACGTGGCTCTTCATTAGCACATGATGTTCACGAAGGAGTCACAAAAGCATTTTTTTACTAAGCAGATATTCTATTTCTTGTTCAAATTGTTTTTATTGGAAATGTTCTAATTATTATTACAAAATTGAGTTAACATGAAGGAAAAGAAAAGGAAAAATATGGGGAAAGAAGGGAAAATAAAGGAAAATGGGAGAAGGAACTATCGCAAAGCAATAACAGTTATTCTTTCTCTGATACATGTACCAAGATTTAAGATCAAGGGTAAGACAATGGAGTTATCATTTCTTTCACAGTATCTAACCATTTTGATAGTTTCATTATCACATATTATGTAAGCTATGTTCCTGATCAGGGCTGCCAAAAGGAAATTCAGGGCCGCATACTGGTAAAATTTTCGGGCTCCCTTGAGACTCCGCTCAGGCTCCACCCCTTGAAATTATCACAGTCCCACTGCCGACCCTTGGAAAAACTCTTCTAACCCCCCCGTCCTCACCAATCACACAGTAAGGCCCTGTGAACACTTTGCGTTTTTAGATGCGTTTCCGCTGCGTTTTTCAACGTGCGGAAACGCATCCAACCCGAAGCACATTGCACTACCAATGTAATACAATGGGAACCGCATGTCTGCTGTGCACATGCTGCGGAAAAAAACGCGCGGTTTCGCCACGTTTTATTTTCCGCAGCATGTCAATTCTTTGTGCGGAACTGCAGCGGTTCGGCGCCCATTGACTTGCATTGAGTTGGGCACTTCCGCAGCAAAACCGCAGATCTAAAAAAGATCTGCGGTTTTGCTGCGGGTGAAACCGCTGCAGTTCGGGAGGAGGGAAGTGTGTGGGCGGTGCGTGGGCGTGTATAGTGTGCGGCGCTATGTGTGTGGGCGTCTATAGTGTGCGGCGCTGTGTGTGTGGGCGGTGATTGTGTGCTGGTGTCTGCGTGATCGGTGTGCGGGCCTGTGTGCGCGATTGGTGTGCGGGGCTGTGTGCGGGATCGGTGTGCGGGCCTGTGTGCGGGATCGGTGTGCGGGGCTGTGTGTGGATCGGTGTGCGGGCCTGTGTGCGTGATCGGTGTGTGTTCGGGGCTGTGTATGTGTCTCCGCGTATGCAGGCATCGTCGGATGGGACTACAAGTCCCATCCGGCTATGCCTGCTACAGTGACAGTGATTGACACATTAGCCAATGATGGGACAGTAGTAGTCCCATCATCCGGCTAATGTGCTGAATGTAAAAAACAAAAAAACATACATGACATACAACATATAACATACACATGACATACAACATATAACATACACATGACATACAGAACATATAACATACACATGACATACAGAACATATAACATACACATGACATACAGAACATATAACATACACATAAGACTAACTTAATTTCCTTCTATGACAGAATCACTGACTGGGTGGATCAGGGAAATGCTGTAGATATAGTATATCTTGACTTCAGCAAAGCATTTGACAAAGTATCTCACACAATCCTTATTGAAAATATGACTAAGTATGGAATGGACAAGGCAACTGTTAGGTGGATTCATAACTGGCTTAGTGATCGGACCCAAAGAGTGGTTGTAAATGGCTGCACATCCAGTTGGAAGAATGTCTCAAGTGGGGTACCACAAGGCTCTGTTTTGGGCACTGTATTGTTCAACATCTTTATCAATGATTTAGATGAAGGAATTGAGGGTAAACTGATCAAATTTGCTGATGACACAAAGCTAGGAGGGGTACCTAATACTAGAGAAGTGAGAGAGAGGATTCAAAAAGATATACATAAACTGGAGCAGTGGGCAGCAACTAACAGAATGGATTTTAACAGGGAAAAATGTAAAGTACTACATCTGGGCAATAAAAATGAAAAAAGCATATACAAAATGGGAGGAATAGGGCTAAGTAACAGCACATGTGAAAAAGACTTGGGTATACTAATTGATCACAGACTTAACATGAGTCAACAGTGTGATGCAGCAGCAAAAAAGGCAAATGCAATTCTAGGATGTATCAACAGAAGCATACAGTCTAGATCACGTGAGGTCATTATTGCCCTCTACTCCTCTTTGGTCAGACCTCATCTGGAACACTGTGTCCAGTTTTGGGCACCACATTTTAAAAAAGACATCAACAAACTGGAGCAAGTTCAGAGAAGAGCCACCAGAATGGTGACCGGTCTGCAAACCATGTCCTATGAGGAACGGTTGCAGGATTTGGGAATGTTTAGCTTGCAAAAAAGAAGACTGAGAGGAGACTTAATAGCTGTCTACAAATATCTCAAGGGCTGTCACATTGTAGAAGGATCATCTTTATTCTCATTTGCACAAGGAAAGACTAGAAGCAATGGGATGAAACTGAATGGGAGGAGACACAGATTAGATATTAGAAAAAACTTTTTGACAGTTAGGGTGATCAATGAGTGGAACAGGCTGCCACGAGAGGTGGTGAGTTCTCCTTCAATGGAAGTCTTCAAACAGAGGCTGGATAGACATCTGTCTGGGATGATTTAGAGAATCCTGCTTTGAGCAGGGGTTGGACCAGAAGGCCCAGGAGGTCCCTTCCAACTTTACCATTCTATGATTCTATGATTCTATGACATACAGACATATAAAAAAGATCGAACATATAACATACACATGACATACAGAACATATAACATACACATGACATACAAACATATAACATACACATGACATACAGAACATATAACATACACATGACATACAGAACATATAACATACACATGACAACAGAACATATAACATACACATGACATACAGAACATATAACATACACATGACATACAGAACATATAACATACACATGACATACAACATATAACATACACATGACATACAAACATATAACATACACATGACATACAGAACATATAACATACACATGACACAAACATATACATAACAACACATACACAGAACATAAATAACATGACACAGAACATAAATACACATGAATAAACATAACAGACATACCAACATAAAATAAACATACACATGACATACAAACATATAACATACACATGACATACAGAACATATAACATACACATGACATACAGAACATATAACATACACATGACATACAGAACATATAACATACACATGACATACAGAACATATAACATACACATGACATACAGAACATATAACATACACATGACATACAGAACATAACAGAGTATATACTCATCTATTCTCCGACATCATCCATCTGTGTACCGCTCTGCCGCCGGGAGAGAATGACGTCACTTCCATTCATTCTCTCACGGCAATGCTGGGTGAGAAAATTCCCATGCAGCATTGCCATAAAGTGAGACTCTGAACTCAGGTAACCTCAGTGATGCACTGCAGGAGCCATTGTCTCCTGTCAGTGCATAACTGCAGGGGTGGCATTCAAATTTTTAACAACAGGTTCTGTGTTTGTGCGTCGGAAAACCACACCCATTTTAAGTCACACCCATTTTTAACCACGCCCATTTTTAAAGCCACACCCATTTACACGCACCTTTTCCTCAAACATATAAGTAGGGGCGCAGTCAGTTGAAAAACAATAAATTGGAATGAGATCAGAACAGTGCACATTTTGGCCAGCGGCTCTCCTGACCCGAGTGTGACAGCTGCATATATTTCTATATATATATTTCTATGCAGCTGTCTCACTTGACTGACCGGCTGGCCAGGCTGTGCACTACATTCTGATTAAGAAGTCTCTTTCTAGTCTTATACTGAACTGAAGATTAAACTATAGTATTATGTAGCTGGGACTTACAGTTCTACCTTCTATCCAGAAATACAATATACAATAATTAGTGATGAGTGAACGTACTCGGATAAGGTGTTATCTGAGCATGCTCGGGTTCTAACCGAATGTCTTCTGCATGCTCGAAAAATATGTTCCAGTCCCCGCGGTTGCATGTCTCATGGCTGTTCGACACCCGCAACACATGCAGGGATTGGATAACAAACAAGCACATTTGCTCATCAATAATAATAATAATGTATTTATTTCTCTAAGGATAGGGTCACACGACCGTATTTTGTCTCATCCGAGAAAATCGTTCCGATTAAGCTAATCACACTCTGATAGGAGTTTGATCAGAGTGTGCTCACAGCGTGCTCCGATTTTCGCGGATGTGGAGAAGGTGGAAATAAAAAGTTCCCCATCTTCTTCATTCTGTAAAGCTGTGAAAATCAGACTGCACTCAGATGTCATCCGAGTGCAGTCTGATTTTTTTTTTCACGGACTCACTGATTTGCTTGGCTGAGTGCGATCCCATAATCGGATGCAACTCGTGCGTGCTGCCATTTTTTCTTCTGACCAAAAATACGATTGTTTGGATCAGCCTAAAGTCGATACTACATAATATCTGAATAATAAACGTGTGTCTAATATCTAGACAAATGGGGAGATGCTGGGACTTATACTAGTGATTGTAATAATAGAACATATTTATTGTATTACCTGCAGTAATCTCTATAGATCAGATGCCAATATGCAATGCTGGGACTTACAGTTCCTCCACCACCACTGCATGTACAGTAACTAAGGTACGATATAGGTATTACTGTCATCTTTATAAAGTAGACCGTATATAAAGCCGCAGGATGTAAATGTGACTCTATACACCTGGGTACATACAGTGGATTGCAAGCTTCTCGGTAATAATGTCTAAGAAGGCACCAGGATCTGGGAGCTGGTGGTCTGTCTCCAGCTGGGTGGCTTTCTGCAGCTGTGCCCTACAGACAGCTCTGAGCATAGACCTCAAGCTCTCCAGAGAAGAAGACAACGCAGGGGGCTAGAAGAACTGCTCTTCCATGGAGGCCTTACTACTCTGACCGGCGTCTATCTATCATAGATAGATGCCGGTCAGACCACCTCAGTCCACACAGACACACTCCTCCACTCCACTCCAGGGCCCAGGCAGCGCCACAGCTCAGCTCACACAGTACCTCTCTCCTCTCCGGCTCCGCCTCGTGACTAAAGAAGATGGCCGCGCCGCTACCCAATCGCCGCACTGCAGAGATCAGTCCGCGGGGGCCGGGGCTGGCGGTGTGTTGCGGCGCTGCAAGCTGGCTGCAAAATAGTACCGGACATGGGCGTACCCAGGATCAAAACTAGGGGGGGCAAGCCAATGTCACATCTTATATAGGTTGACATCATATACACTGTACATTATCCTGCATATTAGGTATGGAGCATTAGAACTGTTGTATATTGTATAATACAGCAGTGTATGCGACACTACGCTGTATATACATATATTATACATGGCAGTCGCGCTCATGTCAGGAGCGGTACCAGCAAGTCCGAGGATTGCAGTGCGATCCTCGCATGAGTTATACGGCCGTCTGTCTATGCCCTTGTTATAATAATACTGAAATATTAATCTATTATTAAAGTATTAAGGAGCTCACAAGTAAAAAAAAGCCCCTTACCTCCCCTGTCCCCCACCCACACCCCAACAGCCCATCGTCTCACATGCACCCCTTAGTGTTCTGTCCCACTGACCCCACAATACCCCCATCCTGTCACATGCACCCCTCAGTGCTCTGTTGCCCCTCTCCACTTCAGTCCACACAATACCCCCATCATCTCACAGTAAACCCCCAGTGCCCTAGCCCCACAATACCCCCCTTACATTCAACCACAGTGACCTGTCCACCCTCCCTCACAATACCCCATCCTCTCACATCAACCACTGTGCGCCAGCCCCCACAATATCCCCATCCTCTCACATTAACCCCCCCAGTGCCCTAGCCCCCACAATACCCCCATCCTCTTACATTCACCCCAGTGCCCTGTACCCCTCCCCCACTGTACCCCCATCCTCTCACATTCCCCCCACAGTGACCATGACATGCCTGAGCTGAATACATTTATAAATTCCATCCCCTTTACCATGAAGCTTGCAGCAGTGGCTGAGGCAGGACCAGGAAGTGTCCACTCCAGTGTATGCACACAGAGGGCACTAGGACCCAGTGTGGCTGAGACAACCAGAGCCTGCACGGCAGAAAGTGAAACTACAGCTGCTGCAGCCTGGAAGGAAAGGAAGGAGGGAGGGAGCTCCTCTGGTGAGACAGCAGCTCCGTGCACTGCGCACACTTACGCCCATGGTACCGGATCGCCGCTCTGATTCTCCCCGGTTCGGGGAATCGGCTGCTTTTTGAACAACCGGTTCCATCGAACCGGGGAGAACCGGCTGAATCCCACCCCTGCATCACTGGGAGGCCCTACAGAGCAGTGGCATCACCTGCTGTCACCGTTCTATAGGGGAGACCGTCGTGGGACATTCGTTATTAATGGACTGCGTCGACAGGGAGTATACAGTTGTTTTATTTTTTTACGTTTTTTTACAGGAGATCGAGGGCGTCGCTTGGATCTGAGCGTATAATAAAGATATGAAAACCGTCTTGTGTTTTATTTCATTAAAATTATTTATTCTTATGCGTGTGTTGTTTTTTAACCCTTTATTAACATAAGATTAATAATGGATAGGCGTCTTATTGACGCCTCTCTATTATTAACCGGGCTTAATATCACCTTACAATAGCAAGGTGATATTAACCCCTTATTTCCCCATAAGAGAAGGAAGGGGCTAAGTGCCGGAATTGGCACATCGTACAGATGCGCCAATTCTGGGGCGGCTGGGTGCTGGAATTTTTAGCCAGGGGGGGCGCCAATATCCATGGCCCCTTCCTAGGCTATGAATATCAGCCTGCAGCTGTCTGCCTAGCCTTCTGGCTATAAATTATAGGGGGACCCCACTCATTTTTTGGGGGGGTCCCCCTATTTTAATAGCCAGTAAAGGCTAGCTGCGGGCTGATATTCATAGCCTGGGAAGATCCATGGGTATTAACCCCTTCCCAGGCTAGAAATATTGGCCCCGGCTGTCGGCTTTCCCCCTCTGGCGCAGAAAATTGTGCTGGAGCCCACGCCATTTTTTTTCCTATTTTTTATTTTTTTTATTAACTATTGCATTAAGATTTTGTGTGCGTGTGTGTCTTTAACTATTTATGTACTATTTTATCTATCTACCTATATATATTTCTGTCTATCTATATATCTATTTTTCTATATATATATTTCTATCTATTATCCATCTATCTATGTATTTTCTATCTATCTAACTACTGGTATCTATTATCTATCTATGGCCGGCGTTACACTTGCGAGTGTGATGCGAGTAAGTCGCACGACTCTCTCGCATCAACACCCGGCACAGCCGCCTGCTCTCGGACCCGAGTGTGCGGCTGCATAGAAATACATGTATAGAAATACATGCAGCCGTACACTCGGGTCTGAGAACGGGCGGCCGTGCCGGGTGTTGATGCGAGAAAGTCGTGCAACTTACTCGCATCACACTTGCAAGTGTGACGCCGGCCTATCTCTATCTGTGTGTGTGTAATGGAGTGTGGGTTGGACAAATGTAAAAGAGGAGGTTGGACAAGAAATGACATCACAAATTTTTTTTTTTTTTGTTAAACAACATATCTTTATTTAGCTGTCAAAACCGCATACAAAACCGCATGAAAAAACTGCGTCAAAACCGCGTCAAAACAGCGCCTGCGGTTTCTGCCAAGAGGTGCGGTTTCGGCGCGGAAAAATCCGCAGGCAAATCCGCAAAGTGTGCACAGGCCCTAACAGTTCCCATGGAACCATATCACATACATCACCATCAGCTTTTGTTTTGACCAACAGATTTGTTAAGCCTGCCACCACGACAAGGTAGACTCTTTTGGCAGGGCCCTACTCTACTCTAACCTATTAAACAATTTTTTAAATATCCAGTACTCTTTTTAGGTATATTTTTATTTATTTTTCTTTAAGGGAATGTGTTACATACATTTTATAAACTAACTGAAATCAGATTGTGATCATCTTTTTTATAATCTGTATTTCTGATTGCAGATTATTAAATTCTGTTTACTGCACATTTATGGAAGCTGCTCTCTTGCCTGATTGGAGATAAGAACATTGGACATATACATGTTGTAGATCATAAAACATTATAGGGAACTCTATTTCCCTGGGAGAGTTTTCTATTCATGTCCTCATGTTTTAGTGACATGCAGATGTCATTGTGAGGAAGGGGGAAGAGGTGAGCTGTGACACTGCATACTGTGAATGGTGAATTCCGTTATCTCTCTCTCAGATTATAAGCTTGAGAGCAGGGCCCTCATTCCTCTTGGCATCTGTAGTTTATGTGATTATTGTTATTCTGTAATGTCTTTTATTGTCTGTACAAGTCCCCTCTAAAATGTAAAGTGTTGGCGCTATAGAAATTAAAATGATTGTATTATATTTAATCCTGTCTGTTATGATAATGAGGTGACTGCTTATAAGGATCTCTTCTGGACATGTCAGTCTTAGTAAACCGCTTCTGTTTATTATTTTATGATATCAGGGGTGACAAACTTTAAAGTAAATTATTGCAAAACTTTAAACGATGATAGAAAGGATTGGCCATTTTCTGGTTATTGTTGACGAATGTGTTTGTGATCATAGGGCTCTAACTAATATGGCCTTTCTTGAATTTCGGCACCAAATATGAAATATGGGAAATAGAAATATAGGCTATCCTGAATTTCTGCACTAAGTGCCTTTTAATCATCTCACAAACACATTGGATAACAATAACCAGAGAGTGGTCAATGCCCAAAACATAAAAGCTTTATAACACATTCCCACTAAATATTTTGCTAACTAATCTATTTTTGATAAGAGTCATTTAGTTAAAATCCTTTGGTCAATTACATAACATGAAAAGTTACAGTACCAATAACAAAAGAGAAGACAAACAAAAAAAAGACAATTACATGTAACCAATCAACACAATGAAAGTGAGATCATTTTGTGAGAACAGAGAAATAACATAAAAACAACAGAGTATTGCACACAATCTAAAGAACTGTACCATGTCTGACCCCAATCTATGCTTCTGCTTCATAAATTGTGCGTTATGATGAGTTATTGGGCTGATCATTAGCATAAAGACAGAATATAACATTTCTCCAAACAGGACCATTAACATGAGGCATACATTAGGACTTCTTTACATTAAAATTACCTGTATCCCATATTAATAGGTCATATACATTCGGGGTGACAGATCCTCTTTGAAGCATAAACTCACAATATATTATTTCTTATCTATCTAATAGGATGACGACAGCTGTCCAAACCTGCATCCCACCACAACAACCACTCCGGAATAATCCCCGGAGAATGAAATCATCCTCACTGACAAAGCAAGAGGCTATGCGCCTCCCCTGCTCTTAGGGTATTTACCCATCTAAGAATGCTGCTCAAACTGTTGGGGTGCAGCTGTGGGACCCATTTCAGAGATGATGTCCTCCACCCAAGTCTCAAAAGCTGAAAGGGTCTTCAGGAGAGGTGGGTAGTTGAGCTAGGCTATCAGACGGTCACCTCTGTAGCTGTAGTGTCATTCTTCCTATGCTTCCATTTAGGGATGGACAGGGGGGAATGTTATTTGTGCAACTGTGCAAGCACGGGCCAAGAGGTAAGGGACCAATTTCCATCTCCAAAGCAGATGAAATTGTGCGTTATGATGAGTTATTGGGCTGATCATTAGCATAAAGACAGAATATAACATTTCTCCACAACAGGACCATTAACATGAAGCATACAGTTAGGACTTGCTTTACATTAAAATTACCTGTATGCCCATATTAACAGGTCATATACATCTCGGGGTGACAGATTTTCTTTGAAGCATAAACTCACAAATATTATTTCTTATCTATCTAATAGGATGACGACAGCTGTCCAAACCTGCATCCCACCACAACAACCACTCCGGAATAATCCCCGGAGAATGAAATCATCCTCACTGACTAAGCAAGAGGCTATGCGCCTCCCTCTGCTCTTAGGGTATTTACCCATCTAAGATGCTGCTCAAACTGTTGGGGTGCAGCTGTGGGACCCATTTCATAGATGATGTCCTCCACCCAAGTCTCAAAAAGCTGAAAGGGTCTTCAGGAGAGGTGGGTAGTTGAGCTAGGCTATCAGACGGTCACCTCTGTAGCTGTAGTGTCATCCTTCCTATGGGTCCATTTAGGGTGGACAGGGGTGGACATGTTATTTGTGCAACTACACACGGGCCAAAAGGTAAGGGGAACCAATTTCCATGTCCAAAGCAGATGAAATTGTGCGTTATGATGAGTTATTGGGCTGATCATTAGCATAAAGACAGAATATAACATTTCTCCACAACAGGACCATTAACATGAGGATACAGTTAGGACTTGCTTTACATTAAAATTACCTGTATGCCCATATTAATAGGTCATATACATTCTCGGGGTGACAGATTTTCTTTGAAGCATAAACTCACAAATATTATTTCTTATCTATCTAATAGGATGACGACAGCTGTCCAAACCTGCATCTCACCACAACAACCACTCCGGACTAATCCCCGGAGAATGAAATCATCCTCACTGACAAAGCAAGAGGCTATGCGCCTCCCTCTGCTCTTAGGGTATTTACCCACTAAGATGCTGCTCAAACTGTTTGGGGTGCAGCTGTGGGACCCTTTTCAGAGATGATGTCCTCCACCCAAGTCTCAAAAAGCTGAAAGGGTCTTCAGGAGAGGTGGGTAGTTGAGCTAGGCTATCAGATGGTCACCTCTGTAGCTGTAGTGTCATCCTTCCTATGGTCCATTTAGGAGTGGACAGGGGTGGACATGTTATTTGTGTAACTACACACGGCCAAAAGGTAAGGGGACCAATTTCCATCTCCAAAGCAGATGAAATTGTGCGTTATGATGAGTTATTGGGCTGATCATTAGCATAAAGACAGAATATAACATTTCTCCACAACAGGACCATTAACATGAGGCATACAGTTAGGACTTGCTTTACATTAAAATTACCTGTATGCCCATATTAATAGGTCATATACATCTCGGGTGACAGATTTTCTTTGAAGCATAAACTCACAAATATTATTTCTTATCTATCTAATAGGATGACGACAGCTGTCCAAACCTGCATCCCACCACAACAACCACTCCGGAATAATCCCCGGAGAATGAAATCATCCTCACTGACAAAGCAAGAGGCTATGCGCCTCCCTCTGCTCTTAGGGTATTTACCCATCTAAGAGTGCTGCTCAAACTGTTGGGGTGCAGCTGTGGGACCCATTTTCAGAGATGATGTCCTCCACCCAAGTCTCAAAAAGCTGAAAGGGTCTTCAGGAGAGGTGGGTAGTTGAGCTAGGCTATCAGACGGTCACCTCTGTAGCTGTAGTGTCATCCTTCCTATGGTTCCATTTAGGGGTGGACAGGGGTGGACATGTTATTTGTGCAACTACACACGGGCCAAAAGGTAAGGGGACCAATTTCCATCTCCAAAGCAGATGAAATTGTGCGTTATGATGAGTTATTGGGCTGATCATTAGCATAAAGACAGAATATAACATTTCTCCACAACAGGACCATTAACATGAGGCATACAGTTAGGACTTGCTTTACATTAAAATTACCTGTATGCCCATATTAATAGGTCATATACATCTCGGGTGACAGATTTTCTTTGAAGCATAAACTCACAAATATTATTTCTTATCTATCTAATAGGATGACGACAGCTGTCCAAACCTGCATCCCACCACAACAACCACTCCGGAATAATCCCCGGAGAATGAAATCATCCTCACTGACAAAGCAAGAGGCTATGCGCCTCCCTCTGCTCTTAGGGTATTTACCCATCTAAGAGTGCTGCTCAAACTGTTGGGGTGCAGCTGTGGGACCCATTTTACAGAGATGATGTCCTCCACCCAAGTCTCAAAAAGCTGAAAGGGTCTTCAGGAGAGGTGGGTAGTTGAGCTAGGCTATCAGACGGTCACCTCTGTAGCTGTAGTGTCATCCTTCCTATGGTTCCATTTAGGAGTGGACAGGGGTGGACATGTTATTTGTGCAACTACACACGGGCCAAAAGTAAGGGGACCAATTTCCATCTCCAAAGCAGATGAAATTGTGCGTTATGATGAGTTATTGGGCTGATCATTAGCATAAAGACAGAATATAACATTTCTCCACAACAGGACCATTAACATGAGGAATACAGTTAGGACTTGCTTTACATTAAAATTACCTGTATGCCCATATTAATAGGTCATATACATCTCGGGTGACAGATTTTCTTTGAAGCATAAACTCACAAATATTATTTCTTATCTATCTAATAGGATGACGACAGCTGTCCAAACCTGCATCCCACCACAACAACCACTCCGGAATAATCCCCGGAGAATGAAATCATCCTCACTGACAAAGCAAGAGGCTATGCGCCTCCCTCTGCTCTTAGGGTATTTACCCATCTAAGAGTGCTGCTCAAACTGTTGGGGTGCAGCTGTGGGACCCATTTTCAGAGATGATGTCCTCCACCCAAGTCTCAAAAAGCTGAAAGGGTCTTCAGGAGAGGTGGGTAGTTGAGCTAGGCTATCAGACTGTCACCTCTGTAGCTGTAGTGTCATTCTTCCTAAAGGTTCCATTTAGGGTGGACAGGGGTGACATGTTATTTGTGCAACTACACACGGGCCAAAAGGTAAGGGGACCAATTTCCATCTCCAAAGCAG
>JARQOD010011748.1:0-22225 GCA_033576555.1 Oophaga sylvatica
ACAGTAATAAACCTGAAGGAGCCCTACAGTCTATATCTACAGTAATATATACCTGACAGAGCCCGTAATCTATCTACAGTAATAATACCTGACGGAGCCCGTACATCTATATCTAAAATATATACTGACAGGAGCCCTACAGTCTATAATAATTAATAGATACCTACAGAGCCCGTACAGTCTATACTACAGAAATGACCTGACAGGAGCCCTACATCTATATCTACAGTAAAAACCTGACAGAGCCCTACAGTCTATACTACAAGATATACTACAAAGCCAAGTCTAAGACAGTACATATACTCAGTAAAATATACCTGACAGACCCAATTATATCTACATAATATATACTGACAGAGCCCTAACTATATAAACCTACAGTCTAATCCTACAGTAATAATACCTAGGAGCCCGTACAGTCTATATCACTAATAACCTACATCCGACAGTCAATTACAGTAATATACCTGACAGTAAACTACTACATATACCGTACAGATATTATACTACAGTAATATTACCACAGGAGCCGTACATCTATATCTACATAACCACAATACATCATATCTACAGTAATATATACCTACATGAGCCACTACATATATATCTACAGTAAACCAAAGCTTACAGACAGTAATATCTACAAGTAAATATACGCTACACCCTACAGTTTATACTACAGTAATACAAGGACCCACATCTATCTACAGTAATAATACCTGACAGATGACATACTATTCTAACAAGTAATATAACCATACGGACACTATATCTTACATACGAATATATACCTACAGACCCTACATCTATATATAAATAATAACTGACAGGAGCCTACAGTCTTATCTACAGTAATATATACCTGACAGGACCCTACAGTCTATTCTACAGTAATATATACCTGACAGGACCCGTACAGTTATATCTACATAATATATACCTGACAGGACCGTACATCTATATAACAGTAATAATACCTGACGGAGCCCATACAGTCTATACTACAGTAAATATACCTGACAGGAGCCCTACAGTCTATATCTACAGTAAATATACCTGACAGGAGCCCACAGTCTATATCTACAGTAATATATACTACAGGAGCCTACAGTATACTACAGTAATAATACCTGAAGAGCCCTACAGTCTATATCTAATAATATATACCTGACAAGCCCGTACTCTATATCTACAGTATTATAACCCGACAGTCTAAATCTACAGTAAATACCTGACAGGACCCTAATCTATATCTAAGTAATATATACCTGACAGAGCCCTACAGTCTATAATATAACCTGAAGACCTACAGTCTACATAATAAAATACCTGACAGGAGCCCGTACATCTATTACAGTAATATATACCTGCAGGAGCCTACATCTATATCTCAGTAATATACCTGACAGGCCCTACATCTATATCACAGTAATATATCCTCAGGAGCCGTACAGTCTATTACAGTAATATACCTGACAGGAGCCCAGTCTAATCTAATAATATATACAAGGCCCGTACAGTCTATATCTAATAATAATACCGACAGCCCTACATCTAATCTATATAATATACAAATAACTCGACCTACGCATAATTAACCGACCCTACACATATGTAAAAACCGCAGGCACAGAATCTCAAATCAGTAATATAACCTGACAGGAGCCCTACATCTATACTACATAATAATACCTGACAGAGCCCGTACATCTTATCTACAGTAATATATACCTGACAGGAGCCCATACAGTCTATATCTACAGTAATATATACCTGACAGGAGCCCGTACAGTCTATATCTACAGTAATATATACCTGACAGGAGCCCATACAGTCTATATCACAGTAATATATACCTGACAGGAGCCCGTACAGTCTATATCTACAGTAATATATACCTGACAGGAGCCCTACAGTCTATATCTACAGTAATATATACCTGACAGGAGCCCGTACAGTCTATATCTACAGTAATATATACCTGACAGGAGCCCGTACAGTCTATATCTACAGTAATATATACCTGACAGGAGCCCGTACAGTCTATATCTACAGTAATATATACCTGACAGGAGCCCGTACAGTCTATATCTACAGTAATATATACCTGACAGGAGCCCTACATCTATATCTACAGTAATATATACCTGACAGGAGCCCGTACAGTCTATATCTACAGTAATATATACCTGACAGGAGCCCTACAGTCTATATCTACAGTAATATATACCTGACAGGAGCCCATACAGTCTATATCTACAGTAATATATACCTGACAGGAGCCCGTACAGTCTATATCTACAGTAATATATACCTGACAGGAGCCCTACAGTCTATATCTACAGTAATATATACCTGACAGGAGCCCGTACAGTCTATATCTACAGTAATATATACCTGACAGGAGCCCTACAGTCTATATCTACAGTAATATATACCTGACAGGAGCCCGTACAGTCTATATCTACAGTAATATATACCTGACAGGAGCCGTACAGTCTATATCTACAGTAATATATACCTGACAGGAGCCCGTACAGTCTATATCTACAGTAATATATACCTGACAGGAGCCCATACAGTCTATATCTACAGTAATATATACCTGACAGGAGCCTACAGTCTATATCTACGTAATATATACCTGACAGGAGCCCTACAGTCTATATCTACAGTAATATATACCTGACAGGAGCCTACAGTCTATATCTACAGTATATATACCTGACAGGAGCCTACAGTCTATATCTACATAATATATACCTGACAGGATGCCCGTACAGTCTATATCTACAGTAATATATACCGACAGGAGCCCGTACAGTCTATATCTACAGTAAATATACCTGACAGGAGCCCGTACAGTCTATATCTACAGTAAATAAACCTGAAGGAGCCCATACAGTCTAATATCTACAGTAAAATATACCTGACAGGAGCCCGTACAGTCTATATACTACAGTATATATACCTGACAGGAGCCCATACAGTCTATATCTACAGTAATATATACCTGACAGGAGCCCGTACAGTCTATATCTACAGTAATATAACCTGACAGGAGCCCGTACAGTCTATATCTACAGTAATATATACCTGACAGGAGCCCATACAGTCTATATCTACAGTAATATATACCTGACAGGAGCCCATACAGTTATTCTACAGTAAATATAACCTGACAGGAGCCCAGTACAGTCTATATCTACAGTAATATATACCTGACAGGAGCCCATACAGTCTATATCTACAGTAATATATACCTGACAGGAGCCCGTACAGTCTATATCTACAGTAATATATACCTGACAGGAGCCTGTACAGTCTATATCTACAGTAATGTATACCTGACAGGAGCCCGTACAGTCTATATCTACAGTAATATATACCTGACAGGAGACCGTACAGTCTATATCTACAGTAATATATACCTGACAGGAGCCCGTACAGTCTATATCTACAGTAATATACCGCCCACCATTCCTAGGAGTAAGAAGCAATGAAGATGAGCTCCTGAATTTCCATCACTTTATACCTTGTAATGAGCCAACTGTAAGACAAAACCTGAAAAAATCACTCCGCGGACAGAAAAGGGACCTGGACTGAGCTGGACTTTGGATTTTTATGAAAGAGGAAGAAATAGAGGATTTAAAGGACAAAGCAAGAATCTCTTGGAGGACAGACTGCACACAGGCAACATTCATCTGACATCCAGAGACCTGAGCATCCAAAGGTAGGACCACTCTGCAACCCCAAAACAATTTATAGACTTCCTACAAATCTATCTTCTTAGAAATAAGGATTACAATTACTATATAACCACAAAAATGGAAAGCACAAATTTAGAAGTAAATGGCAAAGCACATGGCTGGAGACACAGCACACCAGGGGTCAGATATGGAGACACCACAGGGGCAGAAGAGCAGTAAAGTCAGCAAAGGAAAAGCAAGAGGGAGAATCCAGAAACCCTTATTTCTAATTACACTAAAGATGAAGAAAAAAGGAGAACCAACGTGGTATTCCGCACAGACCATCTCTCAGCCTGGCACACCACCCTGTGCAAGCAGTATAAACATATATCTCAGTGCAACACCAATACTGGCCGCAGATTAAAATTAAAAACAACGCAGAAGATGACACACACTCACTCACTATAACTTTGTACAATACTGGCACCGTCATGGTGCAAGGGACTGAGGACAATCTGCAACAGTTGATGAACTTTTTATTGAAATCAGTGAACAGGCTCAAATCCTTAGAAAGACACTTCCAGAGACCATTTCTAATGCTCACATATCTACAGAGAAGACCTCCAGGGCCCCTACCCCCAACACTTCACACCTCTCCCCTGAGAACATCAGAGACTATCTATCTCAATTAGAAGGAGACTTGCTCAAATTAAGGAAGAACTTCAAAGAAACTCACATAGAAATGCAAATGACCAAGCAACAAATGAGATCAATAAGCTGAAATGCGAGTTCAACTCAGCTCTCCAGAAAATAAGAGAGGAAATGTGCAAATTACAAAATGACAATGAAAGGCTCAGAAAGGAGATAGCAGAACTCAAAACGCAGAGTCCTCAATGTCTGACCCAGCAGGGGACAATGGAAACTAGCCAGAGAGCAGAAAACATGGCCTCCACTGACCAGAATGTGGAGACCCCAAACAACAACACAGCAATAACCTATAATATGAATAATACTGAAACCAAGAAAAGTGAGCCAGCGAGAAGCGAACCAACCACCAGCAAAGCCAGCATCACAGACCCCCACCATCAGCCACTTAACCCATCCCAGACACCACAAAGCCCTGATATCGTCCTAATAATGGACTCAAATGGGAAGTACCTAAATGCACAACGGCTATTCCCAGGAAAACGGGTCAGAAAAATCCACTGTGCAACTATTGAACAGGTGACAGAGGTCATCAATAATCCACGTTTTACCAACCCAAACCATATTATTATACACACAGGTACAAACAATCTGCCAGACCAGCACAAGCAGATCGCAGCACAACTGGCCCAACTAGCAAAGAAGGCAAAACTAAAATTCCCAGACAGCAAAATCATTCTGTCATCTCTGCTCCCAACAAAGGACATATCCAGGCAAACCACCCAAAGCATCAATATGGAACTGACAGAAAAGGTCAAGACTGTCCCAAACGTGACCCTGGCACAACACCTTTCCATAAACCACCATCACCTATATGATAATAAGCACCTCAACAAACAAGGGGTCAGCCTCCTGGCCAAAGAGCTGAAAGACATCGTACTAAACAGAGGACCCAGGCCTGGATTCAACAGTGACCAACATCACACCGAAAGACCCCTAACAATAAAAAGACAGAAAACCCCAATCCTATCTCCAGAAGCTGGAAACAAAGCTCTTCACCCAAAATCAGACCATCAGAGGAGGAGACCTCCATGGAGGGTCCACCGACCCCACACAGATACACGCAGAGCAGAGATACGGATGAGGTAAAGACCCTGCTCAGCGCACTATGCAGGAAACTAATGTGACTGGATGGAACCAAGCACACCTACAAAACAGTCAGAAATCCAGTTTGTCCTACACAGCCATACTCATTACAAGGTATATACACACAAGATAAATAGAAAAATGACTTCACTTACAATCAGCAGCTGGAATATTCAGGGTCTCAACACCTCGACCTTTGGATGTAAAACAAATGACCCGGACTTTATACAAAGACTGAAAAATATAGACATCCAGATCCTCCTGGAAACATGGACCAGAGCCGAAAACGAATCCCTGGCGCCCATCGGATACAGGGAAATCTCTGTCCCTGCCCTGAAAAATAAAAACATCAAACAGGGCCGGAGCTCAGGAGGAATACTGATCTGGTATAAAGACGAGCTCCACCAATACATCAAACCGGTGAAGAGAGGAAGGCAGCCACATATGGATCAGGATCAGCAGCTCCATCCCACCTCTCAGTCTGATGTCCACCTCTGCGCCACCTATATACCACCGCCAGAGTCCCCCTACTTCAATCCAGAGAGCTTCGAGATCTTACAAAGAGAAGCCGCCCACTATCAGGCCCTGGGCAAAGTTCTCATCTTTGGAGACCTCAACGCAAGAACAGGGAGAGAAAACGACTTCATGACCACGGATGGGAACATCTACATATTTGGAGCAGAGAATGACGGCCAAGACTCAGTACACACAGAGAGAAACAGCTACGACAGTACAGTCAACAAAAGTGGTAAAAAGCTCCTGAACGTATGTAGAAGTTTAGGACTTCATATTCTTAATGGACGTACCAAAGGAGACTCTTTAGGGAGGTATACACTAAACTCCCATGTAGGGAGGAGTGTAGTAGATTATGCCATTACAGACATGAACCGGGCAAATATCAGCGCCTTCATAGTCACCCCACAAACGCACCTGTCAGACCACAGCCAACTTCTTCTGTACTTGAAATCTACAGAGAAACCACCCACTCAAAAGCCACAGCATAGCGGCCTCTTCAACCGGCCTCCATCATATAAATGGTCCAAAACGTCGGCACTAAAGTACAAAGAGGCTCTCAGCAGACCCGAAATACAGCGGATGCTCCACCACTTCTACAACCACGAGCACCAGCCTAACCCAAAGGGAGTGAGTCAAGCTACAAAAGACCTCAACAATATATTCTATGCAATGGCCAGACTGTCCGACCTTAAAAAAGTTGACTACAAGAGACCAAAAGAAAAACAGACCAACGGTTGGTTTGACAGAGAATGTAAAGCCGTACGGAAGACCCTGAGAACAGCCTCAAACAAGAAACATAGAGACCCCAACCACCCTGGTCTGAGGGAAGCCTATGAAACCATACAAAGACAGTACAAAACCATCCTCAGGAGGAAGAAGCAGAGTTACATCTCTACCAAGCTTAACCAACTCCAAGATGCTCTTCAAGACAATTCCTTCTGGGAACTATGGAACCACATGGGCACAAAAGACAAGAAAAACAACATCCATATCCAAAATGGCAACATCTGGCTCCAGTACTTCAGAGACCTCTATAAAGACATCCCAAAGGAAGAACTAAACCAAGAACAGGAAAACATAATGGCAAAACTAAAAGCAATGGAGGAAAAAGTAAAAAATTTCCAAAACCCAGTGGATACACCTATTACATTACAGGAAGTAGCAGAGAGAATCTCTTCCATAAGATGTAGAAAAGCCGGTGGCCTGGATGGAATCCTACCAGAAATGCTGAAGTACAGCCCACCAGAAATACAGGCTGCAATGGTTAAACTCTTCAATATTGTGCTAAGTGCCGGCTACTTCCCTCGTACCTGGAACCAAGGCCTCATCACACCCATCCACAAGAATGGGGACAGGTATGACCCAGCCAACTACAGAGGCATATGTGTCAGCAGCAACCTGGGGAAACTGTTCAACAGCATCCTGAACAAGAGGATCCTCAGTTTCCTCACCGAACATAACGTCCTCAGCAAGAGCCAAGCAGGGTTCATGCCAAACCACCGCACCACTGACCACATCTATACCCTGCACAGCCTCATTCAGAGACACGTCCACAATACAAAGAACGGGAAGATATACGCCTGTTTCGTGGACTTTAAAAAGGCCTTTGATTCGTGTGGCACCCGGGCTTATTCCTGAAACTGCTGGAGAGCGGAATAGGAGAAAGACCTACGATGTTATCAAAAGCTCCTACACCGAGAACCTCTGCAGTGTGAGTGTGAACGGTAAAAGAACGGCTTATTTCCAGCAGAGCCGTGGAGTCAGACAAGGCTGCAGCCTAAGTCCAACGCTCTTCAACATTTACATCAACGAGCTGGCTACCGCTCTGGAATCTTCCACAGCACCAGGTCCCACCCTCCACGACACCCAGGTGAAATTCCTGCTGTATGCAGATGACCTGCTGCTTCTGTCACCAACCGAGAAAGGCCTCCAAGACAACCTGAAAATCTTGAGAAATTCAGCTCCACCTGGGCACTACCGGTCAACCTAAAGAAAACCAACATCATGGTGTTCCAGAGGAGAAAGAGAAAATTAGACCAGCACCCTTCATTTGTCCTCAACAACTGCGCCCTTACAGGAACAGACAAATATACCTACCTGGGCCTAGAGATTCACCGGTCAGGAAGCTTCAAACAAGCCATAGAGACCCTGAAAGACAAGGCATGTAAAACCTTCTATGGCATCCGAAGGAAACTTTACCATCTGAAGCCACCAGTGAGGGTCTGGTTAAAAATCTTCGACTCGGTCATCGCCCCAATCCTCCTGTATGGCAGTGAAGTCTGGGGTCCTCACACCTACCCAGACTGGTCAAGATGGGATTCCAGCCCAACAGAAATATTCCACCTGGAATTCTGCAAGCACCTTCTCCAAGTCCATCGGAGCACCTCCAACAGTGCCTGCCGGGCCGAGCTGGGCAGATTCCCTCTACACCTAACGGTTCTAAAGAGGGCACTGTCATTCCGGGCTCACCTACGTAGGAGCAATCCAAGCTCCCATCACCATAAAGCCCTGACACACGTAGGTGAAACAGAAAAACTAGGACCCTCGGAACAGCTCACCCAAACCCAACCTGACCAGAACACCAATCACAACAACCTGACAAAAGCCGAAATCAGGAAGATGGTAGACGAAGGCCAGGAGAGGTATGTCAGTGACTGGAAGAACGACATCATCAGCTCCCAGAAACTGACCATGTACCGGAGTCTACAGAGAGACTACAGTCTGGCCCATACCGGAAAACTCCCAGACCCCAAGCCCCAGATCTGAGCCTATGACTCAGCGCCACATCTGGCCATCGAATCCGCCGACACAGCAGACTACAACCAGGAGGAAAGACTATGCCCACACGTGACCAGAGCCATAGAGGACGAAACCCACTTCCTGCTACACTGCCCAATACTCAGCAGTGAGGACACTCACTTCAGAACTCTCACATCTCTTCCCGGATTTCATCACCTTTAAGAGAAGAGAAACATATATCTGCTGGGGAAGAAGAGAGAGCAGCGGAGATAGCAGCGCGGTATGTGAGCGAATGTCATAGACTGCGAGAAAGAGAACTATGATATGCCATGACTTCTATAGCCCCCACCCCGGATCTGCCCCCATCACCCCTCCCTATGCCATGGACTTTTATAGCCCCCACCCTGGACCTGCGCCCCCATCACCCCTCCCTATGCCATGGACTTCCATAGCCCCCACCCTGGATCTGCCCCTACTCAACATCCTATCCCTATCCCCCTTTGGTACACTTGCTTTGGCAAAACTAATGTGTATTTAGTCCTGCCAATAAAGCTTAATTTGAATTTGAATATACTGACAGAGCCCGTACAGTCTATATCTACAGTAATATATACCTGACAGGAGCCCGTACAGTCTATATCTACAGTAATATATACCTGACAGGAGCCCATACAGTCTATATCTACAGTAATATATACCTGACAGGAGCCCGTACAGTCTATATCTACAGTAATATATACCTGACAGGAGCCCGTACAGTCTATATCTACAGTAATATATACCTGACAGGAGCCCGTACAGTCTATATCTACAGTAATATATACCTGACAGGAGCCCATACAGTCTATATCTACAGTAATATATACCTGACAGGAGCCCGTACAGTCTATATCTACAGTAATATATACCTGACAGGAGCCCGTACAGTCTATATCTACAGTAATATATACCTGACAGGAGCCCGTACAGTCTATATCTACAGTAATATATACCTGACAGGAGCCCATACAGTCTATATCTACAGTAATATATACCTGACAGGAGCCCATACAGTCTATATCTACAGTAATATATACCTGACAGGAGCCCGTACAGTCTATATCTACAGTAATATATACCTGACAGGAGCCCTTACAGTCTATATCTACAGTAATATATACCTGACAGGAGCCCGTACAGTCTATATCTACAATAATATATACCTGACAGGAGCCCGTACAGTCTATATCTACAGTAATATATACCTGACAGGAGCCCATACAGTCTATATCTACAGTAATATATACCTGACAGGAGCCCGTACAGTCTGTATCTACAGTAATATATACCTGACAGGAGCCCGTACAGTCTATATCTATAGTAATATATACCTGACAGGAGCCTGTACAGTCTATATCTACAGTAATGTATACCTGACAGGAGCCCGTACAGTCTATATCTACAGTAATGTATACCTGACAGGAGCCCGTACAGTCTATATCTACAGTAATATATACCTGACAGGAGCCTGTACAGTCTATATCTACAGTAATATATACCTGACAGGAGCCCATACAGTCTATATCTACAGTAATATATACCTGACAGGAGCCCGTACAGTCTATATCTACAGTAATATCTACCTGACAGGAGCCCATACAGTCTATATCTACAGTAATATCTACCTGACAGGAGCCCGTACAGTCTATATCTACAGTAATATATACCTGACAGGAGCCCATACAGTCTATATCTACAATAATATATACCTGACAGGAGCCCGTACAGTCTATATCTACAGTAATATATACCTGACAGGAGCCCGTACAGTCTATATCTACAGTAATATATACCTGACAGGAGCCTGTACAGTCTATATCTACAGTAATATATACCTGACAGGAGCCCGTACAGTCTATATCTACAGTAATATATACCTGACAGGAGCCCGTACATTCTATATCTACAGTAATATATACCTGACAGGAGCCCGTACAGTCTATATCTACAGTAATGTATACCTGACAGGAGCCCGTACAGTCTATATCTACAGTAATATATACCTGACAGGAGCCCGTACAGTCTATATCTACAGTAATATATACCTGACAGGAGCCCATACAGTCTATATCTACAATAATATATACCTGACAGGAGCCCGTACAGTCTATATCTACAGTAATATATACCTGACAGGAGCCCGTACAGTCTATATCTACAGTAATATATACCTGACAGGAGCCTGTACAGTCTATATCTACAGTAATATATACCTGACAGGAGCCCGTACAGTCTATATCTACAGTAATATATACCTGACAGGAGCCCGTACATTCTATATCTACAGTAATATATACCTGACAGGAGCCCGTACAGTCTATATCTACAGTAATGTATACCTGACAGGAGCCCGTACAGTCTATATCTACAGTAATATATACCTGACAGGAGCCCGTACATTCTATATCTACAGTAATATATACCTGACAGGAGCCCATACAGTCTATATCTACAGTAATATATACCTGACAGGAGCCCATACAGTCTATATCTACAGTAATATATACCTGACAGGAGCCCGTACAGTCTATATCTACAATAATATATACCTGACAGGAGCCTGTACATTCTATATCTACAGTAATATATACCTGACAGGAGCCTGTACATTCTATATCTACAGTAATATATACCTGACAGGAGCCCGTACAGTCTATATCTACAGTAATATATACCTGACAGGAGCCCGTACAGTCTATATCTACAATAATATATACCTGACAGGAGCCCGTACAGTCTATATCTACAGTAATATATACCTGACAGGAGCCCGTACAGTCTATATCTACAGTAATATATACCTGACAGGAGCCCGTACATTCTATATCTACAGTAATATATACCTGACAGGAGCCCGTACATTCTATATCTACAGTAATATATACCTGACAGGAGCCCGTACATTCTATATCTACAGTAATATATACCTGACAGGAGCCCGTACAGTCTATATCTACAGTAATATATACCTGACAGGAGCCCGTACATTCTATATCTACAGTAATATATACCTGACAGGAGCCCGTACAGTCTATATCTACAGTAATATATACCTGACAGGAGCCCATACAGTCTATATCTACAGTAATATATACCTGACAGGAGCCCGTACAGTCTATATCTACAGTAATGTATACCCGACAGGAGCCCGTACAGTCTATATCTACAGTAATATATACCTGACAGGAGCCCGTACAGTCTATATCTACAGTAATATATACCTGACAGGAGCCCATACAGTCTATATCTACAGTAATATATACCTGACAGGAGCCCGTACAGTCTATATCTACAGTAATATATACCTGACAGGAGCCCGTACATTCTATATCTACAGTAATATATACCTGACAGGAGCCCGTACATTCTATATCTACAGTAATATATACCTGACAGGAGCCCGTACATTCTATATCTACAGTAATATATACCTGACAGGAGCCCGTACAGTCTATATCTACAGTAATATATACCTGACAGGAGCCCGTACATTCTATATCTACAGTAATATATACCTGACAGGAGCCCGTACAGTCTATATCTACAGTAATATATACCTGACAGGAGCCCATACAGTCTATATCTACAGTAATATATACCTGACAGGAGCCCGTACAGTCTATATCTACAGTAATGTATACCCGACAGGAGCCCGTACAGTCTATATCTACAGTAATATATACCTGACAGGAGCCCGTACAGTCTATATCTACAGTAATGTATACCTGACAGGAGCCCGTACAGTCTATATCTACAGTAATATATACCTGACAGGAGCCCATACAGTCTATATCTACAGTAATATATACCTGACAGGAGCCCGTACAGTCTATATCTACAGTAATGTATACCCGACAGGAGCCCGTACAGTCTATATCTACAGTAATATATACCTGACAGGAGCCCGTACAGTCTATATCTACAGTAATATATACCTGACAGGAGCCCGTACAGTCTATATCTACAATAATATATACCTGACAGGAGCCCGTACATTCTATATCTACAGTAATATATACCTGACAGGAGCCTGTACAGTCTATATCTACAGTAATATATACCTGACAGGAGCCAGTACAGTCTATATCTACAGTAATATATATCGACAGGAGACCGTACAGTCTATATCTACAGTAATATATACCTGACAGGAGCCCGTACATTCTATATCTACAGTAATATATACCTGACAGGAGCCCGTACAGTCTATATCTACAGTAATATATACCTGACAGGAGCCCGTACAGTCTATATCTACAGTAATATATACCTGACAGGAGCCCGTACATTCTATATCTACAGTAATATATACCTGACAGGAGCCCGTACAGTCTATATCTACAGTAATAATACCTGACAGGAGCCCGTACATTCTATATCTACAGTAATATATACCTGACAGGAGCCCGTACAGTCTATACAGTAATATATACCTGACAGGAGCCCATACAGTCTATATCTACAGTAATATATACCTGACAGGAGCCCGTACAGTCTATATCTACAGTAATATATACCTGACAGGAGCCCATACAGTCTATATCTACAGTAATATATACCTGACAGGAGCCCGTACAGTCTATATCTACAGTAATATATACCTGACAGGAGCCCATACAGTCTATATCTACAGTAATATATACCTGACAGGAGCCCGTACAGTCTATATCTACAGTAATATATACCTGACAGGAGCCCATACAGTCTATATCTACAGTAATATATACCTGACAGGAGCCCGTACAGTCTATATCTACAGTAATATATACCCGACAGGAGCCCATACAGTCTATATCTACAGTAATATATACCTGACAGGAGCCCGTACAGTCTATATCTACAGTAATATATACCTGACAGGAGCCCATACAGTCTATATCTACAGTAATATATACCTGACAGGAGCCCGTACAGTCTATATCTACAGTAATATATACCTGACAGGAGCCCGTACAGTCTATATCTACAGTAATATATACCTGACAGGAGCCCATACAGTCTAGGCTCAACCATACCTCCACCTGCAGAGCGGCGCCGCGTGTGCGGACAGGACCTGTGTGACGTCACCGTCATGTGATCAGTCACATGGGGAGTAGTCACATGATCAGGGGCGGAGCTCCAGGTGTCTCAGTGTCTGCAGGATTCTGCTGTGCTGGATGATGTCTAGTGTTATAGAGGAGGATGGAGCGGAGCCGCGTGTGTAATGTGTGCGGAGCGGAGCCGCGTGTGTAATTTGTGCGGAGCGGAGCCGCGTGTGTATTGTGAGCGGAGCGGAGCCACGCGTGTAATGTGTGCGGAGCGGAGCCGCGTATGTAATGTGTGAGGAGCGGAGCCGCGTGTGTAATGTGTGCGGAGCGGAGCCGCGTGTGTAATGTGTGCGGAGCGGAGCCGAGTGTGTAATGTGTGCGGAGCGGAGCCGCGTGTGTAATGTGTGCGGAGCGGTGCCGCGTGTGTAATGTGTGCGGAGCGGAGCCGGGCGTGTAATGTGAGCAGAGCGGAGCCGAGTGTGTAATGTGTGCGGAGCGGAGCCGCGTGTGTAATGTGTGTGGAGCGGAGCCGCGTGTGTAATGTGTGTGGAGCCGCGCGTGTAATGTGAGCGGAGCCGCGCGTGTAATGTGTGCGGAGCGGAGCCGCGCTTGTAATGTGTGCGGAGTGGAGCCGCGTGTGTAATGTGTGCGGAGCTGAGCCGCGTGTGTAATGTGTGCGGAGCGGAGCCGCGTGTGTAATGTGTGCAGAGCGGAGCCGCGTGTGTAATGTGTGCGGAGCGGAGCCGCGTGTGTAATGTGTGCGGAGCGGAGCCGCGCGTGTAATGTGTGCGGAGCGGAGCCGCGCGTGTAATGTGTGCGGAGCGGAGCCGCGTGTGTAATGTGTGCGGAGCGGATCCCGCGCGTGTAATGTGAGCGGAGCCGCGTGTGTAATGTGTGCGGAGAGGAGCCGCGCGTGTAATGTGTGCGGAGCGGAGCCGCGCGTGTAATGTGTGCGGAGCGGAGCCGCGTGTGTAATGTGTGCGGAGCGGATCCCGCGCGTGTAATGTGAGCGGAGCCGCGTGTGTAATGTGTGCGGAGAGGAGCCGAGCGTGTAATGTGTGCGGAGCGGAGCCGCGTGTGTAATGTGCGCGGAGCGGAGCCGCGTGTGTAATGTGCGCGAGCGGAGCCGCGTGTGTAATGTGTGCGGAGCGGAGCCGCGTGTGTAATGTGTGCGGAGCAGAGCCGCGTGTGTAATGTGTGCGGAGCGGAGCCGCGTGTGTAATGTGCGCGGAGCGGAGCCGCGAGTGTAATGTGCGCGGAGCGGAGTCTCGTGTTTAATGTGTGCGGAGCGGAGCCGCGTGTGTAATGTGTGCGGAGCGGAGCCGCGTGTGTAATGTGTGCGGAGCAGAGCCGCGTGTGTAATGTGTGCGGAGCCCTGTGTGTAATGTGTGCGGAGCGGAGCCGTGTGTGTAATGTCATCTCGCCACAGGGGTATAAGTAAGGGGCAAGTAAGAGCCAGGCTATTTTTGATTGGCCCGCACCTAAAAATGTCAAGGAGGTACAGCATTTCACCTGGTTAACAAAATTTTATAGATGATTTATTCGTAATTTCTCTGAAATTGTTTGACCCATTACGCAACTAACCAAGAGGGAGAAGACTTTATTGTGGTCCTCACAGGCTCAGGAAGCTTTTGATTGTCTTAAGTCTCGGTTTACTTCTGCACCTGTATTGATTCACACTAACTCAGCACATCCTTTCATCGTGGAAGTGGACGCTTTGGATTGTGCTCTGGTGGCCATCCTTTCGCAAAGAAAAGGAGAGAAGGGTCTGTTACATCCACGTGCTTCTTTCTCTCGAAAACTTTCTGCTGCAGAGAAGAATTATGATGTGGGAGATAAAGAACTTCTAGCCATTATCGCTGCATTTAATGAATGAAGGCACCATCTGCAGGGCGCAGAACAAGTTATTGTGCTCACGGATCATCGCAATCTGGAATTCCTTAGATCCGCTAGATGTCTTTCTCCACGGCAGGCTCGTTGGAGTCTATTTTTGAATCAATTTAATTTTGTCACTTCGTACCGCCCAGCTTTACATAATGGGAAAGCGGATGCTTTATCCCAAATCCATGCCACGGATTCCACACCTGGGACCCCTTCCAAGACCATTTTGTCAGATGTCACCTTTGACTGCGTCATCCAGAATAAGGACTTATGGAAGACCCTGAAGGAGGCCTATGATGCAGATTCATTTCTCGCTAACCCTATTATGGGTCCGGGATAGCCATGTATACGGTCCGGAGGCTGTAAAGCTGCAGGTCCTCAAGTTTGTCCATGACTCCAAGTTGGCTGGTCATTTGGGGGTACAGAAGACACAGGAGATCCTGAGCTGCTTTTTTGGTGGCCTACCTGTCTGTAGGACGTGAAGAGCTATGTTCTCTCTTGTGAGGTATGTGCACGCTTTAAGACTCCTCGTGTATCATCTACTGGATTGCTGCAACCATTACCTGTCCCCTCTCGCCTTTGGGGTCTATTTCCATGGACATTATAGTGGAATTACCTACCTCTGGGGAAATACATGGGTATTACTTACTTGGTAATGTATTTTTTCGTAACCCATGACGGCACCACGAGAGAGAGGTGATCCGCCCTTCAAGGACAGGGAACCTTCAAGATAAAAAGGCGGTTCCTCTCCCCGCATCAGTTGTTTTACAGAGCATGAGAGGAATTCCATGGATTAGTGTACACTCAAAAATAATACATACAACTATACATTAGATTTCTATTTACCAACACCCAAGGGAGTGCCTGACTATGACGATGCACCGAACAAAAGACGTGATCAATCAATAGAGAGAGAATATAAGGGTGCCATCATGGGTTACGAAAAAACACATTACCAGGTAAGTAATACCCATGTTTTTCAGTCACCCATGACGGCACCACGAGAGAATTACAGTGGCTTTCAGTTTTTAGGGAGGGACCACAGCCTGTTGAGCACTCTTCTCCCGAAAGTGAGGTCAGAGGAAGCAGACAGATCTAATCTATAGTGTCTGAAGAAAGTAGGAGGAGAGGACCAAGTGGCCGCCTTACAAATTTGGTCAATGGAGGCATCTGCTCGCTCCGCTCAGGATGTCGCCATGGCTCTCGAGGAATGGGCCTTCAGACCTTCAGGAATAGCTCGGCCTGCACTAACATAAGCTAGCTTTATGGCCTCTCTCACCCACCTTGCTATAGTCTGTTTGGACACCCTAATGCCCTTCCTCGACCCCTGAAAAGAGACAAACAAGGCTCTCTGCTTCCTCCAGGGCTTTTGTTGCCTCTAAATAACGGAGGAGACACCTCCTAACATCCAGGCAATGAAGTAAAAAACAAGAAATGTGGGACTAATTAATCATCCAAATCTGCACAAATCCTATATGGTGTATCTAAACCAGAATAGAAGTGATCCCACAAATCCTGAAAGCAGTAGGATGGCAGACCACCCGGGGAACAGAGACACACCACACACCGAAAGTGGATAACAGAAGGAAGAACCAAGCCAGTGACTTGATGACGCAAAAGATGTAAATATATAATAATCAGCAAGACGATATGCAAAAAATATGTAGAAATTTTATTGAGCAATGCTGTACAAATGTAAATATCAATGTAAACTTTAATATATTAAAAATAATAAATGTTAAAAAGACCAGAAACATCTAACAGTACACCTATATAGTTACAGGCTCAATTAATAAACCAGGAGTATAATAAGTAAAAATTGAATACAAAAATAATATTGCGTGACGTATATAATGTGACCCAGAAGAAAATATATATATACAAAAATATATATGTGTATAACTGTGTATATATACTATATATGTGACAACTGAGCATACATTGGGCACAAAACGTGCTAATACTATTCAAAAAACCATGCTATATCATAACCACAGTGTAAAATAAATACACATAATGTGTTAACATATCCAAACATGTGCATCGACTACTATATCCTGGATAATGTGTGAACATAAACACCGTGAGTCAATAACATAAATGCAACCACAAGTGCTGTGAAACCAAGAAAATGCCCAAAAATAACCTAAATGAACAAGAACACTACCTGGGAGCCTGTAGGTAAAGCTGATGGTCTGGAAAAACGCGCCCCGACGCGCGTTTCGGAATTATATTCCTTCGTCAGGGGAAAACAAACAAAATGATGGTAGGATTATTTCCTGAGTTCTATGGAACCTTGACACCGCTTTGGGGAGGTAAGCTGGGTCTAATCTCAACACTATTCTATCATCCATGATCTGAGTGTAGGGAGGATCTGCTGATAAGGCCTGCAAATCACCTACCCTATGGGCTGAAGTGAGTGCAACTAATAAGGCTGTCTTTAATGAAAGTATCCTTTCTGAAGTAGAGTCTAATGGCTCAAAGGGACTCTCTGCTAGAGCTGATAAAACTAAATTCAGATCCCAAGAAGGAGATGTAGAGATGGAAGAGTTTGCCCTGCTACAGGCCCTAATGAACCTGGCCACCCATCTATCATTCGCCAGGTCACAATTATACAAGGCTGCTAGAGCTGAAACTTGTACTTTGAGGGTTTTAACTGCTAGCCCGAGCTCTAGCCCCTTCTGTAGAAACTCCAGTATGGCCACTACCAGGAACTCCCTCTCCCGTACTGGCCCTTAGAAGGATAAAAAAAAATTTCCAGATTCTCCCATAAATTCTAGTGGTTACCAGCTTCCTGCTACTAAGCAGGGTGGAGACTAACCCTTCTGTTGCTCCTTGAAGCAAAGAGGTCTATTTGGGGCCGGCCCCACATGTCCACAATCTGATTGAACACTGACCTCTTTAGGGACCATTCTCCTTGTCTTAACTGGTCCGCTTTTAAATTGTCTGTTCCTCGGATATGCAGGGCCGATAATGAGAGAAAGTGATCTTCTGCCAGTAATAAAATCCTCTCTGCTATTTCCATTAGTGGACGAGAACGAGTGCCTCCTTGGTGATTTATGTAGGCTACCGTCGTTTGATTGTCTTAGAAATCCCTCACATGTTGTCCCTGTAGATGTGGTAGCAGCCCCTTCAGTGCACTTTTGACAACTAGAAGCTACCAGATGTTTGATGATAGGCCCCTTTCCTCCAGAGACCAGGGATTCTGAAGCCACAGGGTGTTTAGTTGGGCCCCCCACCCCCCAGGGACTGGCGTCTGTTGTGACTATTTTGGATGCTCTGCATACCCAGGGTACCCCTCTTGGAACTAACATGATCTGCAACCACCAACTGAGTGATCGGACCACTGTCACTGGGAGAATAAGCTTTCTCTCTAAGTGACCCTGTAGAATTAGCTCATTCTCTAGTACACACCACTGCAGCTCCCTTGTGTGGAACTGGGCTCACTCACTGCTGGTATACAGGCGGTTAGAGACATTGCTCTCCTGAGGGTCATCTTTGGCTTCTTTATTGATAAGATTAGCTGTTTGATTTTTTTCCTCTGGGAGTCGACATTCCTGCTTCACCGAGTCCATTAATAGACCCAAGAAGATCTGTACTGTCATTTGCTTCAATCTGGACTTTTGTAGATTCAACTGCCACCTGAGAGTCTCTAAAGCAGGAGTCCCCAACCACCGATCCGCGGCCCAGGACCGGGCCATTGCAGTTCTGTTGCTGGTCCGTGGAGCCGGCTCAGAATGCTGGATACACGGGGAAGACAGCAATACTCACCTTCCATCCCTGCATCTCTGTCCCGGTGGGGCAGCTTCATCCTGTGCGGTGCGTTCACATAGTACCGCTCATTAAGGTCATGAATATGGACGCGACTCCACTCCTATAGGCGTGGCGTCCATATTCATGACCTTAATGAACGGTACCACGTGACCGCTCTGCACAGGAAGCAGATGATGCGCCCGGATAGAGATGCAGGGACGTGCAGCGACGGTTTGAGGAGGGTAAGTATGATGGGGGAGGACAGGGAGCCCAGCAGAGACATGTATACAGGATGGGAGGGTGGGAACCATGTATACAAGGATGGGAGGGTAGGAGCGGAGCCATGTATACAGGATGGGAGGGTGGGAGCGGAGCCATGTATACAAGGATGGGACAGGGGAGCCATGTATACAAGGATGGGAGGGTGGGAGCAGAGCCATGAATACAAGGATGGGAGGGTGGGAGCGGAGCCATGTATACAAGAATGGAGGGTGGGAGTGGAGCCATGTATACAAGATGGGAGGGTGGGAGCAGAGCCATGTATAAAAGGATGGGTCAGGGGAGCCATGTATACAAGGATGGGAGTGTGGGAGCAGAGCCATGAATACAAGGATGGGACGGTGGGAGCGGAGCCATGTATACAGGATGGGAGGGTGGGAGCCATATATACAAGGATGGGAGGGTGGGAGCGGAGCCATGCACACAAGGATGGGAGGGTGGGAGTGGAGCCATGTATACAGGATGGGAGGGTGGGAGCAGAGCCATGTTGTAATACTATTGTAGGAACTCGAGGATTCTGATAGCGTGGGGCAATGAACAATCAGAGACGGGTTTCTTTGAATGCAAATAATGTATTTGTGAAACAGCAAAACACCCAAAAACAATATTCAAACAACCCGTAGTGACATGCAATGAGTCCATATATATATACACAAGTCCAGTTATATGAATCCGGATATATAAGTCCTTGAACCTCTATATTGAGGGTGGTAAAGTTCTTACGACGGAGTCCTCACACAAATGTGACCACAAGGTAAGTCTGATACACAGGTAACGTGGCTGGATTTACACACTGCTGGTGTGTGAAGAGTCAGATCCAGGTATGCAGAAAACACAGGGAGGTCCAGGAACAAGTTAATCTCAGTTGTGGCTTAATTCAGTGAAGTCCAACAACAAGTTCATATGTCAGTAAGGTTCCAGTAACAGTTCCAACAGCTCTCACCAGAGGTAATGCACGAAGGGTTAAACAGCAACAGTTCAGAAACACAGTTCTTATCAGATGGAGTGAACCAAGGGTTAAATTCCCAAGTCAACAGTTTAGTGATAACACAGTACTTTGTGCAACTTACATATGCAGAGAATGTCCAGAGCCATGGGTAGAAACTGCTGTGGCTGAGAAACACCTGAAGATAAGGTTATGCACTTTCCTGGTAAATACACAAAAGATCTGTGAGGAACAAAGCAGCTGGGTTGCAGGGAAACGGAAGCAGAATATTCCAGCAGTGAAGCCAGCACCTGAGCCGGGTTTTAAACAAACGAACAGGAAGTAGGGCACAGAAAACAGCAAACTCCATTTTAACAAAGGGCAAAATCATTGACAAAGTTACCTAAAAACCCGGAATACTGACATTACTCCCCCCTAAAGACGGCCTCCGGACGGTCCTGGACCAGGCCTGTCCGGGTATCTCCGATGAAACTGAGCAATCTTCAGAGGCGCATTAATGTTACTTACTGGTTCCCAAGAATCATTTTCAGGAGAGTAACCTTGCCATCTAACTAGATACTGAAGCCGGTTTCTATGAAGTCTCGAATTAACAATATCCTGTACCACGAATTGTTCTTCGCCATCAACCAACACTGGTGGAGGGGGAGGTACGATACGTCCCTGAAACGTGTTAGGAGAGACTGGTTTTAATAAGGAAACATGAAATACTGGGTGTACCTTTAAAGTCCGTGGTAGCTTCAACCGACAGGCAACAGAGCTCACAATCCCAGTGATCTTGAATGGACCGATGAATTTCTGTCCCAGTTTCTGCGAAGGAACACCCAATTTTAGATTCTTGGTGGACAACCAAACTGAGTCTCCTACCTTATACATAGGTGCTGGTTTCCGGAATCTATCGGCCGACTTTTTGTAACGCTCCTGTGCTGTGGTCAGGGAGTCCTTCAAAACTTCAAGATTACGTTGCAACGCCGTCACTCTGTCTTCAACCGCTGGTACCGAAATCGTAACCGGAGACCTAGGCAAAATACTTGGATGATAACCCAGGTTGGCAAAAAAAGGCGTTACCTTCGTGGAACTGCTTTGGGAGTTGTTGTACGAAAATTCCGCTAGAGGAAGTAGCTTCAGCCAATCGTCCTGCAAATGACTGACGTAACAGCGTAGATATTGCTCCAAGGTTTGATTTGTCCGTTCGGTCTGCCCGTTGGTCTGAGGATGGTATGCAGAAGACAAGCAAACATTAATGTGGAGCGCAGAACAAAATCCTTTCCAAAATCTAGAGGTAAATTGTATTCCCCGGTCAGAAATGATGTCATCTGGTACCCCATGCAGCCGGAAAATGTTCTGGATAACTAGATCTACTGTCTCTGTAGCTGAGGGAAGACCAGCACACGGAATGAAATGAGCAGCTTTCGTTAAACGATCTACTACCACCAAAATAGTATTTTTACCACCAGAGGTGGGTAACTCCACAATAAAGTCCATCGAAATAGACCCCAAGGGCGAGACGGTACAGGTAGCGGTTTAAGAAGACCAGTAGGTGAAACACGAGGAACCTTGTACCGGGC
>JARQOD010011749.1:0-22222 GCA_033576555.1 Oophaga sylvatica
GGGGGATAAATTGAAAGGTTTTATGTATAATTCCTGAAACTCATTTGTTCGTCAGCCATTTTTTTTCTGTCTTGCTGCAGCTATTTTGCCCTCATCAAAATGGAGTTTCCAGCTTGCATGCCCCGCCCTGATTTCTCCTTTGTTTCTTAACACCACAGGACAATCAGTGCTTCAGAATCACCCTGCAGTGAACCTTAAATGATCCCTGTAACCCCTTGGCCTTGTACTCCAGCTATTCCCTATGGGGAATCTGAAGCACGGGGATCTAAACCCCACCCTTTAAAAGACCCACTTTGCATGGACTTACGAAACAGAGAAGAGATCCGAATCGTATTGGAGTGTTTGTGACTTGGTTTACTCTGGCCTGCTGTGTCCCCTGTTTCTGGTCTGCAAACTGTGTGATTTTTCTGCCAAACTTGTTGAAAAATACAGGACTTTTCTATATCAAACCTGTGATCCTGTGTTTTCATGCCCCCAAAGCACAAGACGCTTTTGGGAAACTGTACTACATACTTTAAAAAATCAGTTGGAGTAGGAAATAAAGAGAAATGTTGTTGGAATTGTAAGTAGTTTTTTCTGGATGTGTTTGGGAAAGATGGGCTGAGGTTTTTCAAAAGGGTGAGGAGTGCATGGAGTGTAAGGGGAGGGGGAAGGATAGAGGGGCTGATGTTATGAGCGTGATGGGGGGAGGGGGCAGTGAATGGGGGGAAAGGGGAAAAAGGGAGGAAAGAGATAAAGTACATAATGAAAAAGAAGGCAAAGGTGGGGTACCTGATTCCACCCCTGATTAACCCTGAAAACCCCCGTTTTCAAGTTGCTTTTCTTTTTTGCTTTGTTTTGGGATGCATGGCCCCCACACGCATGCGCCCCTTAGACTATCCTAAATATAACCCACTACAGGGGCAGGAAATGGGATTGTGGGAGCTGCTTTTGGGGTAAAATTGGGAGTGGGGGCCCGCACACCCGGGGGGGGGTTAGATCATCAAAGCACGAATGGCTACATCTATATGCTATAGCACCCTCCACCTGAAACATCTACGGGCCCCCCTCCAGGAAAACACGCGTAAAGTATTAAGCCGGCTAAAAAGAATTAATAAAAACTTTTTCCCGCACATTAAACTATTTGCAAGATGGTACAGCTGGTTGGCAGCAAACAGAATATGGATGCATACCATAAATATAAATTTCCCTTGCAAGACAGAAAGGGGGTTTGTCATTCAGGTTTGATTCCAATGAAGGGTTTTGGGATTCGGCTGCTTGCAACAAAGAAAGGAGGCATACTGCAAGAGGATCAACAGAGGGTTTTTAAAGATTTTGGTTTTCCCGTGGAAAGAAAGAAAATGTTTTAATTCCTTTCCAGAATAACTGCGTTTCAAGATGCTTTTTCTTCTGTGCTTTGCTTTTTGGGGCATGTGCTGTTATGTTACGGTACTGGGAGTGCAGGTAAAAAAGGAAATACACCAAGCAGTTGGAATTATAGTTTGCAGTCCCTGACAAAAACCCCCGCAACTGGGGCAGCCGTGGGCGTTCCCTTTGGGTCCTAGAGCTCGCACGTAAAAAACAAAACTAAAACCTAAAGATAGAATAGGAAACTATCTGCCCCGGAGCAGAACCCCAAAATAAAGAAAGCCCCAAACAGTAATGGCGGTTAGAAAAAGGGGAAATATGACACGAAAGAAAATAATGACAAACGCTGGGGCCCAAACATAAAAATAGAAAGGACGGAAGGGTATTACTGCAATCCAAAAAACCCTGAAAAAACCCAACTCCATAATTTCAAAATCACCTGAGATCACACGCCCTCTACCCCTAAATTTTTTTCTCTGGTGAACAAAAACAGCAGCCCCTGAAAAAATGCAAAAAGCAAAAGTACAAAACAAGTGGCTGGACAAACTGGAGGGCAAAAACCCCGGGGGGACCAGAAGGCCCCCACGAAGTCAGGCAAAAGCAAAATATAGCAAAAACACAAATAAAAAATAGTCTTATCTGATAGAGGGACAGACACACACAGCAGTACAAGGGAAATGGGAAAAAAGGATTCAGACCAGAACAATTTATCACCGGCAACCCGATGGGAAAATGATTCCCTAAATAAGACCAATCTAACACTGATTCCCCCGTTCCCCAATCCTCAATAGTACCCCCTTGTAAACCACCAAGGGGGGGGCCTGCCGAACTCATCTCAAACCCTTCCAAAAGTACCCCCCCCTTGAGGGGGGTAACCCAACCCCCATTTGAGCAACCAGGTCGGGCAGGGGTGAGTTTAAATGATACGCACGGATAAATCTCCTAAATGATTCCGAAGCAAACACCCAAGAATTTTCTTCCTACCATAACCCCTCCTTTAACCAAATACGGAGTCTTCGTCTGAAAAAAGAAACCAAATTTTTCAACCACATATCCGATTGCCCTCAAAACCCAAAAAAGGGCAGGAGGCCAGCAGAGGGAAACCCCGGTCAACAAACCCCTTCAAAAGGACTTTTGGAACCGTTATGGACTTAAATGTCCCTGGGGAAACAAACAAAAGAAACAGGTTAATAATCTCCCTGACTTATAAGGCCAAAGAACCTGGTTAATTTTTGGAGATGTCCTCATAGGAAAATTTTTTTGAGGACAACCAACCCAAATCCCCACTTTAAACCGAGGCCCTCATTCCTTTCCGGGGAAGCAAACCGCGGGCCCTTTTCCCTGAGAGAAGGGCAACCTCCCACTACCCGGGCCCCAAAACTGTGCATACGCTAAAAAACGAGCAACCCCGGACAGGAAACCTCCGTCTGTTGAAAAAAAGAGGGTGAAACCCAAATTACAGAAAAACGGGGACATCAAAAGGGGAGAGCTAGCCCATTATTAAGAGCAAACTCAGCCAAAGGGAAAAAAGGACCCGTCATTGATCAGCAACACAAAGCACTTTAAAAATCTCCAAATTCTGGTTTTTTTCTCAGTTTGACCTTTTTTCGAGGATAAATGCCCAGGGGAAGCAAAATTTTAAAACCCCCTTTTTGAACAAAAAATCCTCCAAAATTGGAAACAAAATGGGGCTCCCCTGTCAGACACAAAGTTCCCCAGGAAAGCCGTGAAAAAAACCCGTCTGAAGGAACAACGGCACCAATTCAAGGAGGAAGGCAATTGGTAATGGCACAAGAGTACATTTTGGAAAAACCATCACAAATTTCCAGATGGGGTCATTCTCTGAAAACGGAAATCAAATGAAATCCATGAGATATGGGGCCAGGGGCCGGGCCCCAAGGGAAAGGCATCAAAAACCCTAGAGCGAGAGAAGGCTTGGGGCGGAGCAATCCCCGGACTGCAAAAAATTTCCCTGACATCGCAACAAGGTGGCCACCAAAGACCGACTACCAAAGTCCGGGTCCCAAAAATTCCGGGACCCCCACCAAATGCGGAACAATGAATCCAGACACACACTCTTTTTCCATTGGGTCCGGGACAAAAATTTTCCAAAACGGGGGGCAGCGCTCGGGCCTTTCCCCCCGACCCCCCGAGCAAGTCTCAAATTGGGCGAGATGGCGGAAAAAACTCCCCCTCCTTCAAAAAAACGGGGGATCAACAGTCAGGAGAGTCCCAAGGAAATCCTCGGAGGGCATCCGCCCAAAATTCTTATGCCAGGAAAAAGGAAACCCCCCAAAAAAAATTTAAAAAAGTGTAAAAAAACAAGGCCCACCTGGCCTGTTAGGGTTGAGCCCTTTTGGGAATTCCAGAAAACCCCGATTTTTTGGGTCCTTTAAGGACCACCCCCCGATTTTTGGGGTCCCTCCCCCAAGGGTCTCCCCTCTTAAAAACCCCCCTTTTCAGGGCCCCAAAACCCCAAAATTACCACTCTTTAATTACTTTAGGGGGAAAAATTTTTTTCGAGAGAAAAAAGGGGAAAAAGGGTTATTTTTTAGAGGCTCTGGATTTTTTTGGGCAAAACGGCACCCCCAAAAATTTTCGGGGGCTTTCAACCTCCACCTAAGGGGGCAGAGAAAAAGGGGGCCCCCCCCGTGAAAAAGCAAAAGTGATTTTGGGGCTTAATTTCCCTGAAACGCAGAGACTGCCTCAGGAGGCCAATTACCACATCAAAACCCCCTTTTTGGGCAATCATTTTAAGGTTTAAAAAAAAACGAGAAATTACCAAAAAAATTTACGATAAAAGGGGAAAACCCAAAAATCTCTAAAAACCCTTTTTAAAGAAGTGGGTTTTGGCCTAATCCCCAAAAGGCCCCCAACCCCTTCCGGGGCCTTTTAAAAAACAGAGGGGGGCCCAAAAAGAACCCCCAAATGAATCTTTGGGCCCCAAAAAGACATTTTTTATCCCTTAAAAATTACCAAAAGAGCTTCCCCTTTTCAAAATTTTTGGGTTTTCAGTTCGAACATGTTTCCATTTTAAGTCCCAGTCATTAGAAAAAACAAAAATATCACCCCAAAAAAAACAACAGAAACTTGTCCACAAAACCCCCAAAAAAGTCTTTTATGAAGGATAAAGAAAGGAAAAGGGGCTTTTGTGAGCCCAAAAAGGGGTCACAAGGACTCAAAATGCCCTTCAGGGGGGTTAAAAAACCCTCTTTTTCCTTTATTCCCCGGGTTAATGGAATAAGGTTTACCACCCCCCGAGGTCAACTTATAAAAAACCCCCAGCGTTTTTCACCCTGGAAAAAAGGGGGGAAAAAACAAGGGGAAGGGTTTGGTAATTTTTTAGTAATTTGTTCAAAAAAGGGGATAATTTTAAACACGGCCTTAAGAACCATCCCTTTTTTTGGCCCCCCAAAGAAAAAACCGGACCTAAAAGGGGAAGAGGAAAGGGGCGATATTACCCTTTCCAAAGATTCCCTTTTTTTTAAGACCCAAAACGCATTTTTCCCCCCCCAACCGTTAAAAAGGCGACCTTTTTGGGAAATTTTTACCCCACAATTTAATAGGGGCCCTTTTTTTGTCCTTTTGGGGGGGTAAGGAAAGCAGATTTACTTTCGCTTTAAAAAAAACAAAAAACAAACAAAAAGTCAGGAAATCCTCGCCTTGGGGGGGGCGAAAAAAAAAGGGTGTTGGCACAACCCCATTGGGGACCCCCCCGGGGTTTCAGACCAGTTTTTAACCCCCAAAAAGGATTATAGACTTTTTAACCGGGGGAAAAACCCCGCACAAATGCAGGGAATTATATAAAACCCAAAAAAAATTTTCAAACCCCCCCTTTTTTCAAATTCAACCCTCATTACCCTGATAAAAACTTTAGGTTTTTTTTCACCCAAAAGGGGGGGGAATCGATCCCCAGGGAAAAAATAGACTTCTGTGGGTTTCAAGGAAAAAACCCCAAAAAGGGTTACAAAAACATTTAACCTCAGGTTAAAGTGGGTCCAAAAAACAAAACCCTGAGCAAAAAATGAGGGCAGAGACTTTTTCAGGGGGACAGTTAAAAAAAAACTTAGTCTAACACTACCCAAAACAACCCAGGTTTAAAAATTTTCTTCCCGCTTGGGGGAGACTGAAATAGCTTTGGGGGCTTTACCCAGTAAAACTTTAACCCCTTTGGGTTTTGAAAAATCATTTACGCTGTGCCCCAACACCCCCCATACACTGTTGGGGGGAGCAGCTGGCTCACAAGGGAACACCACTCCCCGATTTTTCTCCGCCACGCAAAGTCTTTAAATTTTAATCGCCAAAGACAAAGAATAAATTTAACCAAGGGGAAAAAGGGGGCCCACCATAACTTCCCCTTTTTTTTATCCGACGACCCTTCCGGGGAAAAAGGGGGCCCCCCAAAACGTTTTCATTCCCTTTTTTGGGGGGGGCTGCCCACCTACAACCGCATAAAACTCAGCGTCACAAGCCCCCGATTTAATGCCAAAAAAGGGTTTTTCAAGCTTGATCATGAATTTGGGGCATCGTACAAAAACCCCAAAGCCAAAAAAAAGCATCAACACCTCAAAACAAAGGCCCCCCGGTATCGGGGAAAAAAAAACCCAACCCCCGGATCGGCGCGGAGAGAGATGATAATTTAAAAACCCCTTTCGCGGTTTTTGGAAAGGGTTTAAAATTTTTTAAAGGGAAAAAAAAAAATTTTCAATTATTTTGGAAATTCTAAAAATTAGTCGATCCCCTAAAAACAAATTGGCAGGGGAAATCCAGGGGGTTTCCCCAACAGGAAAACCCAGAAAGGGAAAGAAAGCAATACCCAACCTCAGGGGCAAGCTGATCCCCGGGGCCGACAACTGGCAAACTCCTTGGGAAAAAGCCCTCCCCAGCACCCAAGAACAGAAAAAAAAAAAAAAAAAGCAAAAAAACAGAAAAAAAACTTAAAAATTTTTCTTCCAAAAAAATTTTTTTTTCCCCTTCTGTAGTACCAAAAATTTTTAGGGCCGGGGGGTTTTTTTGTTCGATGAGGATGCAGGAAAAAAAGGAAATACACCAGAGCTTTGGAATCATGAATTGCAGTCCCCTACAAACCCCCCCAAATAGGGGCCCCCCGGGAAAAGGTTTCCCCTACGGGGTTCCTGGGCGCCTCCCCACCCCTAAAAACAACTACACCTAAAGATAGAAATGGGAAATACCCCCCCCGGAGGCCCCCCAAAGTTTAATAAAACCCCCCCAAAAAACATTAAGGGGGTTTTAGAAAAAAGGAATCGACCAGAAAGAAAATATATGAGAAAAGGGGGGGCCCAAACTATCTAAATAGAAAAGGCGGGAAAGGGTTTACTTACTAAAATCCCGGGAAAACCCCCTGAAAAAACACCAACTCCACTAATTTCAAAATCACCTGAACCCCAAACCCTTACCACCTTTAAAAAAGTTCTCGGGGGAAAAAAAAAACAGCACCCCCGGGAAAAAACGAAAAAAAAAAAGTAAAAACACAGTGGCTGGATAAACGAGAGGGAAAAACCCCCCCCGGGGGGGCCCGAAGGCCCCCCCCAAAAGGGGGGACCCAAAAAACAAAAAATAGCAAAAACCAAAATAAGAAAAGTCTTTCTATAGCAGGAATGCAACAAAAACAGCGGCAAAAGGGAAACCGGAAAAAAGGTTTTGCCCCGAAAATTTTATCACCCCCCAAACCCCGATGGGGGAAAAAGATTCCTTAAATAAGACCAATCAAAAAACCCCCGATTCCCCGTTTTTCAAAACCCACAAACCCCTTGTAACCCCCCAGGGGGAGGCTCTGCCAAAAAAATCCCAAAAACCCCTTCAAAAATTTCCCCCCCCAGTTTTGGGTCAAAGGGGTAGCCCCTTTGGGGGAGCGGAGATCAAAACAAACCCCCTTTTGTTTATCCCACAAATGACATATTTTTTCCCCAAAAGACATATATTTTTATTTTTATATATATAAAAAATGCTACAAGATATTTAAAACCCCCCCCCCGATTTAAATGGTTTGATAAATGCAAAAAATTTTAAAACCTTAAAAAGCCCAAAAGAGAGTGGGTTTTTAACAAAAGCATAAATTTTTACAAAAACCCAAAAAATTTTTTTCTAAATTGGGAAATTTTTAATTTAAAATTTTTAAAAATAAAAGTGTGGGTCAATTATTTTAAAAAACCCCTATGTTTTTTAAAAATTTTGTGGGGGAAAACCCCCTTTTTTTCAATTTTCAGTAAAAATTTCTTTTTATAAAAACCTGATCAAAGGGCCCGGCCCCCAGGGGGGTGGGGTTTTTGGCCACCCTCCATGCGATCTTCTCCAAGTTACTAGGTTTTTGGGTTCTCAATTTTGGGCTTTAAACTTTACTCCTTCCAAAAGTTTGTAAAGATAGTGTAAAGTTCCTATAGGGCTTGTGCTTGGGGGGCGAGGAAAAACAGGAGGGCATAGGGGTTTAAAAAAATGACTTGTATTACTTCAAACAAAAATGGAAAAGTTCACCACATTTGCAGGGGCACGACGGGACACAGCAAAGGGCCCAAGGGAACTTCAAAACACTTTCAAAAAATCTCCAAAGCAGGGGTTCCCCCATCTCTTCTCTGTACCGTAATTCCTCTGCAAAAATGGGTTTACCCAAAAAACAGGTTTTCCCGAGTCCAAAAAAGGGTTTCCCAAAATTCCTCATAGGGGAAAAATGGGGGTACAATCCAAAAGGGGGCCCCCAGTCGGTCACAGGGCTGAATGAGGGTTATTCAGGGGGCACTATTGTTCAGCTGAGGTGTTTTAAAAAAAAGGGGGAAGAATCAGGGGGGGGGAAAAAAGAAAATGGAAATTCCATATTAACTGAGGGGAAGGCTGCAAAAAAAAACAAAAAGAAAAAGGGGCCGACAAAAACGGTTTCAAGGAACGCAACAAAAAGACAAAAACCCTTTTCATTTTTCCCCCCTAGGGACTTAGGGACAACCTCCCGGGTGAAACCCCGCGGTTTGGGAGGGTACCCTGAAAAAAAGGCGGAGCGGCGGGGAGCATTTACAAATTTTTGCTGGTTCCCAGGGTTGTCCTCCCCTGGAAGCCCTCCATTTAATTTAAAAATTGCAACTGTTTTTGTACAACCCGGAATCTAGAACCCTTTTTCCCCCTTTAAAATTTTTCCCCACCATCGACAAACACTGGTTTAGGGAAAAAAAACGCCCCGGAACGATTGGGTTTGGGGCCTTTAGTAGGGATACATGAAAAAGGGGGGATTTCATATTTTGGGGGGTTGAAGACGACAACAACACATTTTTAAAAACTTATTGACTTAAAAGGGTTTAATTACTTATGTCCCAATTTAGCGATGGAATTTTTAATTTAAATTTTTTTGGTTTACAGCCGAAAAAATCTCCTCCCCTTTTTAAACGGTGGGTTACGAAATTTTTCGCTGGGTTTTTTGTATTTTTTTGACCAATTTTTAGTTTTTTCCTTTAGAAAACCCCTATTTTTTTGAAAAAAAAGGATTCTTTCAACCCCCGGGCAAGGGGTATCTATGGGGAAAACGGGGGAAAAATGTTGGGGTGTTTTAAACCCAGTTTGGGGGAAAAAAAAAGGGGACTGCTTAGTGGGGCCTTTTAAAAATTGTTATAAGAACCAGCCGTGGAGTAGATTTCCCCCCAAATCCCCGTGGGGGGCAATAAAACAGGGGAGAATGCTCCAGGGTCTGATTGGTTGTTCTGTCTGTCCTTAGTCTGGGGATGAAAAGCAGAAAAAAGGTTTACTTTAATGTCCAATGCGGCCCCAAAATTTTCCCCCAAAAAAACCTTGGGAAGGGGAAAATTGCCCCCTCGATCCAAAATTGACCTACCGGGGTATCCATGTAACCCGAAAAAAATTTTTAAAATCATCAACGATGTTTTTTTGCAGGGGGTAAGCCGAAAAAAAGGGATAAAATGAGCGCCTTTGTTAGAGGGTAACCACCACTAAATGGTTTTTTTTCCCCCTTAAAGGGGTTTGGGGTAACCCCAAAAGAAGTCCATAAAAAGGGGCCCCCAGGGGGGGAGGGGGGGGGAAAAGGGGGTTTGAAAACAGCCATTGTGGACGGGTGTTTTCCCATCTTGCACAGATTTAAAAATAAATTTTAAAATTTAAAAAATTTTTCCCGTAAGTGGGCCCCCCAAAAAAAACGAGAAAGAAATTTTTGTTTTAAAACCCCCCTTTTCCCCCGGGGTATCTTGGAATCGTGGATGATTGCAATTCTCTAAAATTTTTACTGTTTCGGGATATACAGATTTTGTCCTGAACCCCCAAAAACCCCAATTTTTAAAAACAAGACTTAGCCCCCTTGGGGGGTTGACCCAAAACAAAGAACCCCGCATGGGACTTCCTTAAAGTCCTTAAGTGGGTTTCTTTATTAGAATCACCCCCAAGGAATCTAGATCAGGAAGAAAAGCTTAGGAGGGGAAAAGGGGAAAGTGTCTCTGCTGAAAAAACCCAGAGAGTGCACCCTTTTCCTTTTGGGGTCCGGGGTTTTTAAAAAAAAAAAAATTTAAAAAAGGTTTTTGGAAAAAAAAATTTCCCAAAGGGGGCCCGGGAGGAGTCAGCATTGGGCCGACCTGAAAAATTTTTAAGGTTACGATGGTTGTCAGGACACTATTTGCTGTGCGCTCCCTAAAGGGAAGGGCCCCCCCTTCCTTGAAGGGGGGAATGGGGGCCAAAACAATTCTTTTTGCCTACACGATTTCCTTCAGTAAGAAAAACGCGGGGAAAAAAAAGGGGCACGGAGAAAACATTCTTCCCCCCTGTTCTCTGAGGGGAGTATAGCCCCGGGGGCACAGTAAAAAGCACCCACCTCTTTTAAAAAAAGGGGCAAGCTGGGGGTTAAAATTTTAAAAAGATGGGGGCGGGGGGTTAAATTTTCCCCCTTTAAAAGGGAAAAAATTTTTTCCCCTGAGCTTGGGGGGCCCAGGAAAACCTAGTTTTTTCCCGGGGGTAAGTTGGGGATAGGTGACATCCCTCAGAAAAATTTTAAAAAAAAACTCTATAGAATTGGAAAACCCCAATGAAACGCGCACCTCCTTCCATTTGGGAATTGGCCAAACCCCTTGATGGCTTGGGTTTGTTTCCCAATCCATACTAACCCCCTTTCGAGATATTTCATACCCCAGAAATTGAATTTCGGCCCTAGGGGAAATTAAAAATTTTTCAAGTTTTTTTGTAGAATGGTTTTGTTTTGGGTTCTAAACATTTTTCCCTGCCCTGATTTTCCCTCTGGGATTTTGAAAAAAATTTTGAATAAAATCCAATAAATCCCAAAATGTATCAGGAGATCCCGAAATATTTTTTAGAAGTTTTGGGAAAAAATGGGGGGGCGGGACTAAACCCAAAGGATAACTAATTTTTAAAGGGGTCCATAGGGGACCTGAAAGCGTTTTCCTTTTCATCCCCACAATTTTAGGGGCCCCTTTTTAGGCCCCACGGCCCCTTTTTTTGGAAAAATTTTTTGGAAAGGCCCCACTCCCAAACAACTCAGGGTTTTAAAAGGGAATGGATAACGGTTTTTTTTAAAAAAACCCCTTTTTTAGTTCCCTTTTTGTTTTGCGGGGGGCCAGAATCCTCTTCTTTTCACAAAGAAGGGGGGGAAAACCTCGGGAATAAAGGGGGGGTATGAACCCTTGGTTTAAATTTTTTTGTCTATTTTATCCTTCAAAGCTTTTAGTGGGAGCCCCGTTTTGGGGGGTAACCCAAAAAAGGTTTTTCCCGGCTCCAGGCAAAAAAAAAAATTTGGGAAAAATTCATTTTTGGACAGTGGGGGGAAAAGCTTTCAGCGTTCTTCTTGTCCATAAACCCAAATCCCCCGGGAACAGCGGGTTTGTTCGGGACTGAAGGTTTTCCTTTGGGGGAAAAAGAGAAGCAAAAATTTCCTTGATCATCTGTTTCTCCGGAAAGAAAAATTTTCCTTGGTTTTTTTAAAATCGTAGGATTCGCGGGGGGCCCCCATTCCCTAAAAAAGGGGAAAAAGGGGGGGAAGGAAATAAGCAAAAAAAACTTTTTTTCCTGTTGATTTTTACCCAAAAGGGAAACCCTCAAAGGTTTCTGTTTCTTTTTCCACTGGTCCAAATTTTTGGGGGGCCCCACCACATTCCCGAAATGGAGTAGCCTTTTTCACAAAACGATCCCCTGTTTCAGAGCAAAGGGGGATTTCCATAAAATTTTCCCCCTTCTCCTGACTTTCTTTGCAGAGCTAACATCCAGACTGAGTAAAACCCCGGTTTGGGGGAAAGGAAGCAATGAGAATTTTTCTTTTACAATTTCGCTGGGGACCCGGGGAAAACTTTTAAAAATTGCAAACGTTTATACCGTCATGTCCCCCGCTAAAAGAGTTTAAAAACCCAGAAAAAAAAAAACTCTTGCAGAAAATCCTCTGGAGCCCCCGGCTCACAGAAGAGCCCCCTCTCGCAAAAACCACAGTGAATGACTGCGGGAGTAGTCTTCAGAATGGGGGGGGCAGTTTTATAAAGAATTTTTCCCGGGCTTACCACAGAGAACATAGATTTTCCTTTTTACGATGTTTTTTGGGCATAAAAACCCCTCTTTGTAAAAAGTCCACCTCATGGGTTCAGGTTTTGGTTCCCTTTTATTCCAAAGGGTTTTCCCTTTTTTGAGGAGGGGGGGATAAAAGGGGATGCGATTTTTTTCGAACCACTTCTTTTCGGGTTTTTTTTGACAAGCATCATACGGGAAAAATAGTTAAAAAAGTCCCTAAAACCCCCGGGAGGGTCGGCAGAGCAAGTTCATCCCCTTTAAAAAAATGGAGAACAACCCTTTTCCCAAAAAAAAGATTTTTTTGCGGAATGTCCCCCCAAATGGGTTTTCAAGACCCTCTCCCAAATCCAGGGATTTCGGAAATAACCTTTCCTTTTGGGGGAAAATTAAAATGGCGCTTTTTCCCGGGGCCCCCCGATTGGGTTCACAAACCCTGCCCCCTGGTGAAATGAAAAAAATAAGGGGGTTTAAAAAAATCACCTCGTCTCAAACAGAAAGGGGTTTTCCCACATCAAACCTTATGGTAAGCAAATGATTTTTGTAACACTTTGGACGGAAATGGGAAAATTTTTTGAAGAAAAGTGCAGAAAAAAAAAAATTGCATTGTTAAAAATCCCCTAAAAAATTTCCCTTCCCCGAAAAACGAAAAGGAGGAAAATTTGGGGGGGTCCAGAACTGGGGGGTTTGGGGAGCAACAAAAACTGATTTTCAAGGAAAAGTAACAGAGACAAAGAACCTTACAAATTTTAATGGGGTTAAGGTCGGAGACTGAAGCCACCCAAACCTTGATTTTTCCCTTTTTGAAGGGGGCCCCTTGGTTTTCTTGGCTGTGGCTTTGGGTCTTGTCTTTTTGGGGAAATGAAAATTACACCTCTTAAATCCCCTTATGGAGGAGCGGGGTTTTTTGGGCCCAAAAATTTGGGCCCGGGTATCCATCCCCCCAGGATGGGCCCAATTGGGCCCGGCCTTTTTGGTGAGAAAAAACCCCCCCAGCATGATGGCCACCCCCCTCTTGACTGTAGGGGTGGTATTTTTGGGGGCATGCAGTGCTATCCTTCCAAACCAGTGGGGGGGTTTGGACCCCAAAATCTGATTTGGGTTTAAACAACCATAGAACCTTAACCTCGTCTCAATTTCCCCCCAAATGATCTAAAACTGTAGAGAGCCTTGACAGCGCTTTGAAAGTAAAGGTACCTTTGGGTCTGGGCAGAGCCATTGCAGTGGGTACGTATTTGGTATTGATAAAACCCCAAAGCCCATGCCTTTAAATTTTTCCCGGAGCCCTTCCTTTTGCCTTGGGTTACCCCGATCTTCGGACAAGCCGGCCCCCGGGGGAGGGGGGGAAACTTTCAAAGGTGCCAGGCCGGGGAGGCTAACAGTATTCCATAAGCCTTCCACTTAGGGGGGATGCTCCCAAACAGGGGGGGGGTGGCCCAAAACCCCTTGAAAGGGTTTTGGGCCCCTTTCACCTTGTGCCCCCCCACGATTTGTCTTGATGGTTTTTGGGTGCCCTTTGTTTTCCCTGTTGCCAGTTTGTGCGTTCACAATTTGGGGAGGGGCTTAAATACAGAAAAAACGGCAAAAGAGATTTAACCACACTGTAAGCTATTATTCTTGGTGCTGAACTACTTCTTATCTTTAGGGGGCCCAAAAAGAATTTTGGGTTTGGGGGTTGAAAAAAAATGACACTCTGAAATTTAATTTTTTAAATTTAAAAAAAAAAAAAATTTTTTAAAATTTTTTTTTTTCTGCAGTGCTTTTCCCCCTTCCCCGGGGATCTACAGTAAAATGTCACAATGCCCCAAGTTAATTCCCCCTGTGTAAAAATAAATTGCAGGGGTTAATAACCCCTTTTGGCACTGTTTTTTAAATTTTTTTTTATGGTTTATGTTTTTCTATTTTTTTTTAAAGCGTCGTGTGATTTTACAGTATAGCCCGGGGAATTGCCGGGGGTTTTTAAAAGGGGACCGGGAGATTTAAAAGCAAGTCACAGGGGTCCGTTTAAAACCATTTTCGCTCCCCAAAACTTGCTTGCGATATCGACCCACTCGGTGACAACGCAGCATGTGCATTTCCCCAGTTTTTAAAACGGGGGCCACAAAAAAAGGTACTGGGAGGGGCCCATAAAATTTCTAGGTCCCCTGCAAGCGAAATTTTTCGCTTGCGTCGTTTCCATTTTGTACCCTGTGACTCGGCCCACGTGGCGAGGCACCGGGACACCGGCAAATCTTGGGGTGGCCCCCCCCACCTCCTTCATTTGTCCCTGCCCTGCTTCAATAGTGCCCACAATGACCCGGGGTGTGCAAGCAGGCGACGGGGCTGCGCCAATCCTGACTTGGCGCAAACTTTTCCCCCCTCGCTAGAGCACTGCGCCCCCATTTCCGTCATCCCAAAATCCCAGACGTCGGAGGTGTTCTGTGGCACAGGACCTGTGATGGGTCCAGGGGGGAGGGTCGGGTCCTTATCAGGGCCCTGTATGCAGGACTTTGGGGGCTGGTTGTATGGTGTGGATGGGGGAGTTTTGTGGGGGGTTAAGGGGGGTTTAAGGGTGGATGTCAGAGCTGTTTTGTATGGGGTACGGGCAAGCCACGGTGTTGGGGTGACGGGCGACCCTTTGGTTTTGGGTGTCGGAGGGAGCCATGTGTGTACAGGTGGGGCAGAACCCCGTGTGTAGGGGGTGTACGGAGGGGGCCGCGGTGTTGGGGTGTACGGAGCGAAGCTCTTGTACGGGGTTTAGGGAAAAAGGGGGGGGGGGGACCGGTGTGTAGGGGTGAGGACGGGGGGGGTTACGGGGTTTCGGGCGGAGCCCCGTGTTAGGGGTACGGACGGGCCCCGTTGTTTTGGGTGTAGGAGCGGAGCGCGTGTGTTTAGGGTGACGGAGGGGGGGCCGCTTTTTTTATGGGGGTTTTCGGACGGAGCGGTGTGTTGGGGTGTACGGAGCGGAGCCACGTGTGTATAGGGTTACGGGCGAGCCCGTGTGTATAGGGTGTACGGAGCGGAGCCACGTGTGTATAGGGTGTACGGAGCGGAGCCGCGTGTGTATGGGGTGTACAGGGGGGAGCCGCGTGTGTTTAGGGTGTAAGAGCGGAGCCGATGTGTATAGGGTGTACAGGCGGAGCCGCGGGGCGTATAGGTGACGGAGGGAGTGCGTGCGTATAGGTTGTACGGGCGGAGGCGCGTGGTATAGGGTTGTCGGAGCGGAGCCAGTGTGTATGGGATGTACGGGCACCTAAAGGAGCAGAGGCGCCTGTGTATGGGGTCGGAGAGAGCCATGTGTGTACGAGGGGGTACGGAGCGAAACTGTGTGTACGGAGCGGGCGGACCCAGTTTTGTTTGGGTGTACGGAGCAGGAGCCGCTTGTGTAGGGAGTCGGAGCAGAGGGGGTTTGGTATGGGGTGTAAGGAGCGGAGCTGGTGCATATAGGGTGTACAGAGTGGAGTGGTGTGTTAGGGTTCGGAGGGAGCTGGTGGTATATTGGTGTAGGAGCAAGACCGCGCGTGTAAGGGATTAGGGAGCAGAGGGCGTGTATAAGGGGGGGTGTACGGAGCAGAGCCATGTGTGTAGGGGTTGTACAAGCGAAGCTGTGTGTACGGGGTGTACGGACGGGTGCGTGTGTATGGGGTGTACAAGGGGAGTGGTGTGTATAGGAGTACGGAGCGTAGTGCATGTGTATAGGGTGTACGGAGCAGAGCCGGTGTGTGTGGGATGTACGGAGCAGAGGCGCGGTGTAGGGGGTGTACGGAACTGGATGTGTTAGGGTGTAGGAGCAGGGCGGTGTGTATAGGGTGTACGGACAAGCCGGTGTGTATGGGGTACGGAGCGGGCGGTGTTGTACGGGTGTACAGGCGGAGCCGAAAGATTATGGGGTGTACGGAGCGGAGTGCGTGTTATTGGGTGTACGGAGCGGAGCAATTGTTTTCGAGGAGTACGGAACGGAGCACATGTGTACGGGGTGTAGGAGCGGATTGTGGTGTACTTGGTGTGCGGGCGGAGGTGTGTGTAGGGGTTTTACGGGAGCGGAGCAACGTGTGTAGGGGTGTACAAAACGGCCCTGGTGTACAAGTGTAGGAGCTGAGCCATGTGTACAGGCAGAGCCTGTGTGTACGAAGTTTTCGGAGTGGAGCCATGTGTGTATGGAGGGGAGCGGGGAAGGAACAGGAAACCGGGGAGAGGGGCGGGCAGGAACAGTGGCTGTGCCCGGGCATCTGGCCTAGGCTGTTCCTCATCCAGCAGTGGGCGTCTGTGGACGCCCACCCGTGCACTATGGCGGCTGTGGAGTCACCGGGCCCCGCAGCTGCAACGGGAGCAGCGACACCTCCAGCCCGGTGAGGAGAGGATGAGGCTCCTCTTCCGACCTGTGATGGGGAGTCGATGGCTATATCAGAGGGATGGGGGGCACAACTTTCCAACTTACCCTGAATAGTTGGCTGCAGGGTTCACTTATCCCCTGTGAGTGCAGGAGGCTGGGCTGGAGCCCTGTGCCCACTGATGATGCCGCCCCGGGGGCAAGGGGCTTCACTCATTCTGCTTGGTACCACATGTCCCTCCTTGCCCCTGTGCTGCCCACCTTTCCTGGGTACAGCAGGGGGAATCTGTGGGGGGGTCCCGTCCTCAGGGTGTGCTGCCTTGCTTGAGAAGTGGAGTTATTTCTAGCATTTTTGACTTTTTTGCCCATGTACTTAGAACAGATTATGAAGGGCAGCGCTGGCACAAGAAAATCCCCGGGGATGTGACATTCGGGCTCAGTCTTACGGATTTATGGGAGATATGACACATCTTAGTTTACCCCGAGGCATGTTCCACTGAAGTGTAAGTGCACCAAATCTGAAGCAAAAAAAATCTGGGGCTGACCCTGTGGTGCTCGCTGTGGGGTCTGCGCGTGGAATACCCCATCCCATTGTGTAAGGCCACGGGCCACCCACTGCGGTGTCCAGGAGATTGTTCACTAGGTGACATGTCACAGGTTTAAAGAAAATCCACTGGAATGACCAGCAGTGCAGATTACCCATTGGAGTTTATGGGGCGATTTGTGGGTAGTTCATATGTTAATCTGCTCTGTGGAGACCAGGTAGGCTCATACTGAGGTGTTTTTTTTCTCAGTTTTTGCAGTAGAAAATCTTTAAAAAAAAACACCAGTTTTAGAGTTTGTGTGTTGTAAAAACACTGCCAAAAAAACCCTCTGTGTGAACATGTTCTACGAGAGGAAAAACAATCTGTTTTTCAAGAAGAAAACTCTTCGGGAATTATTACTTTTCTCTTGGTTTTGTAGACCTAAAATCTCCTTTTATTAGTATTTTCTGGACTTTACTTCAGCTCTTTTTCAACACTTTATTCTTGCTGGAGCTTTTTCTTTGTGGGGGAGCGTCTTACTGACAGTCAATGACTTTAAAAAATCTTTATAACGAATAAGAAAACAGTACTTTTTTTTTTTAAAACGAAAGCACTGAATTCGCTTGAAAAGACTTCATGATCTTGACATCTTTTTAGCTTTCCCATTGACTTATATTTTAAAGGGAATTCTCATATCACCAAATAATGTTAATCTGCAGATATGGGGTTAATCTGCTGGTTGATATCAGCCGCTGCCTGAATCAGCGGTGGAGTGATGAGAAGAGGTGAGTACAGTTTTTATATATACTAGTACAGACCAAAAGTTTGACACACCTCATTCATTGATTTTTCTGTATTTTCATGACTATGAAAATTGTAGAATCACACTGAAGTCATCAAAACCATGAATTAACACTTGTGGAATTATACAGTCAGGGCCAGAAATATTTGGACAGTGACACAATTTTCGCGAGTTGGGCTCTGCATGCCACCACATTGGATTTGAAATGAAACCTCTACAAAGAATTCAAGTGCAGATTGTAACGTTTTAATTTGAAGGGTTTTGAACAAAAATATGTGTTTAGAAAATGTAGGAATTGTACACATTTCTTTACAAACACTCCACATTTAGGAGGTCAAAGTAATTGGAACAAATAAACATAACCCAAACAAAATATTTTTATTTTCAATAATTTTGTGGCAAATCCTTTGAAGGCAATCACTGCCTTAAGTCTGGAACCCATGGACATCAACCAAACGCTGGGTTCCTCCTTCTTAATGCTTTGCCAGGCCTTTACAGCCGCAGCCTTCAGGTCTTGCTTGTTTGTGGGTCTTTCCCTCTTAAGTCTGGATTTCAGCAAGTGAAATGCATGCTCAATTGGGTTAAGATTCTGGTGATTGACTTGGCCATTGAAGAATGTTCCACTTTTTTGCACTCATGAAATCCTGTGTAGCTTTGGCTGTAGTTGGGGTCATTATCCATCTGTACTATGAAGCGCCGTCCAATCAAGTTTGCAGCATTTGGCTGAATCTGGGCTGAAAGTATATCCCGGTACACTTCAGAATTCATCCGGCTACTCTTGTCTGTGTTATGTCATCAATAAACACAAGTGACCCAGTGCCATTGAAAGCCATGCATGCCCATGCCATCACGTTGCCTCCACCATGTTTTAAAGAGGATGTGGTGTGCCTTGGATCATGTGCCCGTTCCTTTCTTCTCCAAACTTTTGGCTTCCCATCATTCTGGTACAGGTTCATCTTTGTCTCATCTGTCCATAGAATACTTTTCCAGAACTGAGCTGGCTCTGGAGGTTGTTTTCAGCAAATTTAACTCTGGCCTGTCTATTTTTGGAATTGATGAATGGTTTGCATCTAGATGTGAACCTTTGTATTTACTTTCATGGAGTCTTCTCTTTACTGTTGACTTAGAGACAGATACACCTCTTCACTGAGAGTGTTCTGGACTTCAGTTGATGTTGTGAACGGGTTCTTCTTCACCAAAGAAAGTATGCGGCGATCATCCACCACTGTTGTCTTCCATGGGCTCCCAGTCTTTTTGGATTGATGAGTTCACCAGTGCTTTCTTTCTTTCTCAGGATGTACCAAATTGTAGATTTTGCCACTTCTAATGTTGTAGCAATTTCTTGGATGGTTTTTTTTTCTGTTCTTGCAGCTTAAGGATGGCTTGTTTAACCTGCATGGAGAGCTCCTGTGACCACATGTTTCCTTCACAGCAAAACCTTCCAAATGCAAACACCACACCTCAAATCAACTCCGGCCCTTTCATCTGCTTAATTGAGAATGACATAACAAAGGGATTGCCCACACCTGTCCATGAAATAGCCTTGGAGTCATTTGTCCAATTACTTTTGGTCCCTTTAAAAACAGGGTGGCACATGTTAAGGAGCTGAAACTCCTAAACCCTTCATCAATTTTAATGTGGATACCCTCAAATGAAAGCTGAAAGTCTGGACTTGCAACTGCATCTGAATTGTTTTGTTTAAAAATTCATTGTGGTAATGTCTAGAACCAAAATTAGATAAATGTTGTCTCTGTCCAAATATTTATGGACCTACACTTTTTTTACACTACATTACACTTTACAAAGAAGTGTGAAACAACTGAAAATATGTCTTATATTCTAGGTTCTTCAAAGTAGCCACCTGTTGCTTTGATTACTGCTTTGCACGCAGAAAAGGTGAACGGATGGACTCTACATGCCTGGTTCCCACCGTGAAGCATGGAGGAGGTGGTGTGATGTGTGGGGGTGCTCTGATGGTGACACTGCTGGGGATTTATTCAAATTGAAGGCATAGTGAACCAGCATGGTACCACAGCATCTTGCAGCAGCATGCTATTCCATCCGGTTTGCTTTTTGTTGAACCATCATTTATTTTTCAACAGGACAATGATCCAAACACACCTCCAGGCTGTGTAAGGGCTATTTGACCAAGAAGGAGAGTGTTGGGGTGCTATGCCAGATGACCTGGCCCTCCACAGTCACCAGTCCTGAACCCAATCGAGATGGTTTGGGGTGAGCTGGACCGCTCACCGCTTCAATTTTGAATAAATCCCCAACAGTGTCACCATCAGAGCACCCCCACACCATCACACCTCCACCTTTTCTGCGTGCAAAGCGTAATCAAAGAAAAAGGTGGCTACTTTGAAGAACCTAGAATATAAGACATATTTTCAGTTGTTTCACACTTTTTTGAAAAATGTAATGTATAATTCCACATGTGTTAATTCATAGTTTTGATGCGATTCTACAATTTTCATAGTCATGAAAATACAGAAAAATCTTTGAATGAGAAGGTGTGTCCAAACTTTTGGTCTGTATATTGTATGTGGTATATATATATATATATATAATATATATATATATATATCCTGGTTGCATGATACCCTGTATGAGGGGGGGCATGTAACTATGAGGAGGGCTGCATTATATTCTGTGGTTGAGCTGTATTATACTATATGAAGGGGGCTGCATTATTTCTATGGGGAGCTACATTATATTCTATGAGGAGGGCTACATTATATTCTATGAGGAGGGCTATTTATATTTCTATGAGGAGGGCTATATATACTATATGAGGGGGCTACATTATACTATAGAGGGGGCTACTTTATATTCTATGAGAGGGGCTACCCCAACCCTGCTACATAATTACTACCTTATATTATACCCTGATATTAGCGCGTTTTTACCGCACAATTGGTGGTCTTGTATTTATTTCTATTAGTACATAGTGGGCCCCAAGAATGATTTTCTCTGGTGGGCCCAAGGTGGCTCCGTCCGACGCTGCTCCGGCCTGAGGTTATAAACACCTTCTTCTTGTTTTTTCTATGTTTACATTTTTGCCAAAACCTGATACACATTCTCTTATTTTTCTGCATAGTAAAAACAAATTTCAAACAGAAAAAAAGTATCCAAACATTCCAAGAGCCATAACCTTTTTAATCTTTCGTCCACACAGCTAAATAAGGGCTTGTTTTTCTGCAGGTTAATTTATATTTTGCAGCGGTAACGTTTTGTTTTAGCTTTTTTTTTGTTTTTTTAGAAGGTCAAAAACAGCAATTTCTTCATTTTAATTTACCAATTGGATTTTAGTATTTTTTCGTTTTAATTTAAACCTTTCTTTAATTTATTTTTCTTTAATGCTAATTAGATTTTTTTTTGTCCAGTTTACGGACTACAGTTCATCCCATTCAATAATTTGTGGGGAGGTCACAGAAGCTGGACCACCCTATAATTAATTTTATGAAGAAATTAAAAAAAAGTTTGTTCTCGCTCCTGGATAACAATTAGAATTTTCTTTATTCAAGTATTCTTTTAAACATGAGACAAAAGGCTATAGGTTGAGAGAGAGAAAAAGCAAACGCGTTTTCGAATGCTATCCGGCGTTCTTTGTCAAAGCTAGCTGAAACAAACTATTTTTTTCTTCATTTCCTCCACTACGCCATGTACAGCCTGAATGTGTTCCGAGCACACTGGACCTTCCTGCTGCAGTGGTGAGCTGGTTTTCTCCTTTTTTGTTTGTTCCTTATAATTTTTTAAAGAGCCTGACTAACTCATGGGTTTTTAAAAATTAAAAACAAACAAACAAAAAAACGAGTTGGGATTGTGTTGGGAAGTCCTCAGTTTACTCTCAAGTGCCTTACAAATCCGAGAGCAATTAAACTTTCAAGTACTAAAAAGTATGCTTGTGTTTTTAAGGAGTTTTTGCTTTTAATAAGGAATCTTTTATTAAAGGTCTTTCCTATTTCTGTGACTTCAATTGTCTAAGTTAGTAATATTGATTGAAGAACATTGTGTGGGATGTTCTGTCCACAAACACAGCTGCCTGTAATGAAAGAATCTTATGAAGAACTCTTAAAGGACGTTATCACGATATTCCCAAACCTGTTATTGTATCAATTTTATTTTGGTTTTATTAAGTCCAACTAAAGCTTGGCCCTAAGCAATGTCTATCAAAGACGTATCCTATGATATTATTTCCACTATTTGTAATTTTTATTATTAATCATAATGTAGTATTAAAATATTATCATTAAAGGGGGACATTTGTTGTGAATGTGCTAGAAATGAATTCTGAGCAGAAGCTCCCTCTGGTGGTTACAAACATACTGAACTATCCAATGAAGATTGTGAAGATTGGCGATCAGGTGTTATGACTGGTCTTATACAAGGGAGGTTCCCTCCCATCGGGTTGCCGGTGATCAATTGTTCTGGTCTCATCTTTGATTCCTGTTCACTTTGAAGCTTGCTGTTTCGTGCCTGCATCTTCTGCTAACAGATAAGACATTTTCTTCTTTTAGTTTTTTGTGCTTGCTTTTGCATTTTGTCTGCACTTCTGTGGGGGTCTGCCGGTCCCCTCCGGGGGCTTGTGCTCCTCTCAGTTTTAGTTCAGCCACTGTTGTTTGTTCATTTGCCTTTTCCAGTTTTTTCAGTGGCTGCTGTTTAGTTTTGTTACACCAGAGAACTAATATAGGTGGTAGAGGTCGTGTGATTCGGGTTTTTGAATTTAGAGTT
>JARQOD010011750.1:0-22220 GCA_033576555.1 Oophaga sylvatica
TTCGCCTTGGGCAGCAGACTCTTCGGTATTTGGAATCGTGGGGTTCGTTGAGGGGAGAGGACGCCGTGTTCGTTAGTTGCCACTGCAGCAGGTTACATCGGCGTCTCTCAATCTCCTCCAGTCCAGGTTGGACCATCTTCTTTAGGCGTGCGTTCTCCTCCTGAATCTCTAGCAACGCCTGTTGCAGGTGCAGGATCGCATAAGACTCCGATGCCGATGGCAGCTTGGCGGGGGCACGGGGCCTGCCTTCCTCCGCTGCCCCGCTCGGCTGCACACGTCCTGCCTCCATCATGTTCCAGAAGATTCTCTCCTCTTTCTGCGGAGACATCCGGTCTCTTCCGTGGAGGTGGGGTTTGCGTCTCCTCCTCCTCGCAGGGAAGGTGAAGAGGAGGCGGACCTCCTTTGCTGTAGGGCAGGACCGCATGTTGTAATAGCACTTTGAGAGGGCAGGCATTTTCTTCGCGCCACAGGGGGGTAGACGCCCACGAAGGTACGCCCACCTTCTTCTCCAGCGCCTGAGGGCGCGAATATGGCGACAAAAATGGCGATTTTGGCGCCAAAAGTGCAAACAGTCCTTTCTCACAAAAACAATTCCTTAGGCACACAGGGCTCGCAATTTCGCGAGTTTCGCATCCTGTTCGTGACGCCAAGTTGTGTCGACCCGCCACCACAATTGTGGATTACCAGGGCAATGGGGTACTCAGAGCCGAGCCCATGGAAGTCTATGGGGGTTTTGTCACAGGTAGCTGTGGCTCGGTCTGTGGCCCGGGCGGTCTGGCGTATGTTGGGGATATATTTACAGGGGATTGATTTATGTACAGTTCGTGACGCCACCTGTAGTATTCTGGTAATTCGTACCAGCGCTGCTGTAGATCTCTGAGGGGATGGTGATGCAGCTAGATGTCGGGTCCCCTACAGGTGGGACTGGTCCCTCAAAGTCTATGGGATTTGTGAAGTCGGGTGCAGATAAAGAACACAGTCTCACACGGTCAGCGTCTTTCCATACCTTTACTTGTAAGATGTTCAAGCAGGTCCCAGGGAGGCTGATCCAAGGAGGTGTATCTTGAGACAGCAGCTGGACAAGTTAGGGGCCTCCTTTACTTCCAATAAAACGAGTACAACCAGCCTGAAGCGTAGTTCCCTCAAAATCTCCAGCTAATCTTTAGCTGTACCTGCCCAGTCAGCTTAGTGTTAGGGGCCTTCCTGTGAAGGAGCTGAATTCTTATTTTGTCCTGCAGAACTCCAAAGTCTTCACTCCCCCTGACCCCAGTTACGTACTGACTATAAGGGGCTTGTCTGCCGCGACCTAGGGTCCGGTAGATTCCTGGTTTTCTTATCACTGTGCTTGAAACAACAGTGACCCTTCGGTCCCCAGTGACCGGGTGCAAGGTGCTGGACTTCTTCAATCCGTAAGCACTAATCCTATAAATCCACTTGCCTTTCGCCTTGTCCACGCTGGTAACATAAGCACTCAAACTAGCCAAGGGTCGAGCAGTCACTTCTTTCTTTTCCTTTCTACGAAGTTAGCCACAGATGCTCAGTTATCACAGGCAGGAGCACGTCTCTGAACCTGATACCGTCCTTTAGACAGGGATGCTGAAGACTTTCTGTACTAAAACTTCTTCTTTCCTTCAGTGTATGCTGAGGAGGTGATACAGCTCTGACTAGACTAAGGTGTATCCAGACACCTATACCAGACTCCACGATATGAACTGGTGATAAAGCAGGCTAGACTCCTTCCTCCCTCCAGACGTCTTCTCTCTCAGTAGTCTAGACACTCACTCCACACGTCCTCACTGTCCGAAGACAGGAACTAGACTAATCACTCTAAACACATACCTTGACCACTCCCTCAAGAGTAAACTCCACTACCCTAGGGGTTGTCTAGTATATGTCGAGTGAATGAATATTTAGCATTAAACTGCTGTCTCGCCATACACTCTCCAGGGTACTGCGTGTGCCTAACACCAGGGCTACACATATACACTATATACAGAGCTCCTGTGTATAATGTCACCGGTGACAATCTGTATACTATACATGTCATACTATGAATAATAATAATAATAATCTTTATTTATATAGCACCATCATATTCCGCAGCGCTTTACAGTTTAACAGTTTCAAAACACAAGTCATAAGTAACAACGTTAACAATACAATAATTAAAGCAAAATAAGACGACCCTGCTCGTGAGAGCTTACAATCTACAATGAGGTGGGGGAGATACAAAGTACAAGTGTGTATATACAATGGTGCATTTACAATGATGGTCCAGCCAACCTGTATACTATACATGTCATACTATGAATGCCTTTAATGCAAGCCATCGTCATTCTACATCAGTATTGCTGTGCGTACTGTTATGAATGTGCTAGAGATGGTTTCTGAGCAGAGGCTCCCTCTGGTGGTTACAGACAGTACTGAACCTTTCAGCGAGGATTGGCAATCTGGAATCACGGACTGGTCTGATATAAGGTAGGTTCTCTCCCATGATGGTTGCCGGTGATCAATTGTTCTTGTCTCAATTGTGGTTCCTGGTTCATTTGGAAGTTTGCTGGAGTCCTGGCTGCATCTCCTGCTTTCAGATAAGATATTTTTTGCTTTTCTTTTTGTGCTTGCTTTTTGCATTGTTTTCTGCACTTTTGTGGAGGTCAGCCAGGTCCCCTCCTGGGGCCTGAGCTCCTCACAGTTTTTCTGCAGCCACTGTTATTTGCTTATTTGCTTTTTCCTGTTTTTTCAGCGGCTGCGGCTTGGTTTTTGTTCACACTGAGATCTGATTTAGTGGGTGGCGAGATCGTGTGATCTCAGTATTTTTGTAATCAGAATTGTTGGATTTTTGTAGGGTTTTCTGGGTTGCAGAAAGTAATCTCTCCTGTCCTATCCTATTTAGTCAGCTTGTGGCCCCAGCGTTTGCTCAATCTATTTTCTGCCTATGTTTGTATTTTCATCTTTGAACAAATTATTAAAGAACATGTATGCAAGTACCTGGATAAGAATGAAGTTATTAAACAGAGTCAGCATGGGTTTGTAACTAATAAGTCATGTCAGACTAACTTAATTTCCTTCTATGACAGAATCACTGACTGGGTGGATCAGGGAAATGCTGTAGATATAGTATATCTTGACTTCAGCAAAGCATTTGACAAAGTATCTCACACAATCCTTATTGAAAAAATGACTAAGTATGGAATGGACAAGGCAACTGTTAGGTGGATTCATAACTGGCTTAGTGATCGGACCCAAAGAGTGGTTGTAAATGGCTGCACATCCAGTTGGAAGAATGTCTCAAGTGGGGTACCACAAGGCTCTGTTTTGGGCCCTGTATTGTTCAACATCTTTATCAATGATTTAGATGAAGGAATTGAGGGTAAACTGATCAAATTTGCTGATGACACAAAGCTAGGAGGGGTAGCTAATACTAGAGAAGAGAGAGAGAGGATTCAAAAAGATATACATAAACTGGAGCAGTGGGCAGCAACTAACAGAATGGATTTTAACAGGGAAAAATGCAAAGTACTACATCTGGGCAATAAAAATGAAAAAAGCATATACAAAATGGGAGGAATAGGGCTAAGTAACAGCACATGTGAAAAAGACTTGGGTATACTAATTGATCACAGACTTAACATGAGTCAACAGTGTGATGCAGCAGCAAAAAAGGCAAATGCAATTCTAGGATGTATCAACAGAAGCATACAGTCTAGATCACGTGAGGTCATTATTGCCCTCTACTCCTCTTTGGTCAGACCTCATCTGGAATACTGTGTCCAGTTTTGGGCACCACATTTTAAAAAAGACATCAACAAACTGGAGCAAGTTCAGAGAAGAGCCACCAGAATGGTGACCGGTCTGCAAACCATGTCCTATGAGGAACGGTTGCAGGATTTGGGAATGTTTAGCTTGCAAAAAAGAAGACTGAGAGGAGACTTAATAGCTGTCTACAAATATCTCAAGGGCTGTCACATTGTAGAAGGATCATCTTTATTCTCATTTGCACAAGGAAAGACTTGAAGCAATGGGATGAAACTGAATGGGAGGAGACACAGATTAGATATTAGAAAAAACTTTTTGACAGTTAGGGTGATCAATGAGTGGAACAGGCTGCCACAAGAGGTGGTGAGTTCTCATTCAATGGAAGTCTTCAAACAGAGGCTGGATAGACATCTGTCTGGGATGATTTAGAGAATCCTGCTTTGAGCAGGGGGTTGGACCAGAAGGCCCAGGAGGTCCCTTCCAACTCTACCATTCTATGATTCTATGATCTTGTCTAACCGCCATTATATGTTTGGGGGCTTCCTATTTTCTTTGGGGATCTGCTCCGGGGCAGATAGCTTTCATCTTTCTGCCTTTAGGTGTAGTTATCTCTCAGGCTGTGACGAGGCGTCTAGGATCAACGTAGGAACGCTCCACGGCTACCTCTAGTTGTGTCGTTAGTTTAGGAATCTGCAACCCATCAGTTACCAACATCTCAGGTGTTCTGCTGCTCTGCTGTTGTTCCTGTCCTCCTCAGCTACCGAAACATAACAGCGTACCATAGATATGCAGCAGTGTGGGCACCTACGGTCATTTATAGGGTCATAGTATGTGCCTCTACTGTCAATTATTACGGTGGTCTCGGGGTCCCCAGTCTGACACTGATGCATTAAGGCTGGTTTCCCTTTTTCTTGAGAAGAGCAATGGATCAAGTCCTTTTTTGCACTGTCATAAGCAGTAGATTTCTTTTTTACCTCCTCTTCTATATTACTAGGCAGGTGAGTGACATCATGCATTTTTAGCGTGCACCCCTCTTTCTTCATACATTTGATGCTGGAAAGTAAACCAAAACCAAGCAGAGTAGCCGGTGGCAGGACAAGCAGGGTTTACCGCTCATCTTCCTAATAGGGTGCAGATAATAGGACATCACAGCCTTTGTCCCTATAGGGACTGGTGTATGTGCAGATAAATGAGTGCAGGGAGGATGGAGGATCCAGGCACAGGAAGCAGGAGCTGGCTGGCCCAGGGGACACCCGAAACCTCAGTCCCAGCCCTGTGTGGCTCACTGGGGGGTGGCATGGCCCTGGGTGGCCCCTCCTGCGCTTGGCCCCTCTGCTCTTTGATGCTTTGTGTTACATGCAGGAAGTGAACACTTGTTAGCAAACATCTCCCCCTCAATACACAGAGCCCCCTCCCTGTACAATGGTGTCAGCCTTGAGGCTCAAAGTCGGTTCATCTCTTCATGGCCCAGACAATGGAGGATCATCAAGTGTGTGACCATCCCAGCTATAAATATGTGACCCCAGCAATGGCCAAAAATTCTAGTGGAAAAATATACTCTACCCCAGGACGGTGGAGTTGCTTCTCTTCCCGCTGCAGTCACTATTGCCCAATGGGGAGGGGGTTTCAGGTTGTGAAAGAGGGGAGCAGCCAAACGTAAAGCGTTTTTTCCATATGGCTGTATCCGCGCTCGTCCCACAATGCGAATGATACTTTGTAAATTGTACGGATCCAATGTGTCAGTCATGAGAACTGTAGAAGCCTCATGCAGATCAGGCTGGAGGTGCACTGGGGCGTGTCACTGCAAGAAGTTTGTTTCTTTGAAATGCTCTGACACGCCTCCAATGCACTTCCAGCCTCATTTGCATATGGCTTGTACACTAGATTTCTCACGACTTTCATATGGGATCTCTACAAATGAGGGATCATACTTATCGTGGGCCAAGCACCTACACAGTCGTACCGCCGCACACGGTCTCATTTTATCTGGTCCCCTCCTTCACAGGCCCCAGAGAAGCCACATCTCTGCCCCAGCCCCAAATCATGGCCCTGATGGTTTACACTGCTGTGGGGGGACGCAGTGACGACCTGCAATGTTAGTACCCTGGTGTTTCCAATTCCGGCAGAGCGGGGGTCTCAGCTCTTGCCCCTCGGGGGATTGTCTAATTCTATGTTCCAAAATCTCCAGTTATTTAACTTGAGTGAAAATTCTGGTTCATCCTTTGCTTTTCTTAAGAGTCACTTTTCTTTGTCTTGTGATGTTCTTTTTGTGCCAAATTCTTTAAAATGGCGAATAAGAGTTTTGTGAAAATTTTAAAAAGCTCTTGATTTTTGCTGTTTCTTTTTTTTGTGATAAGCACAAAGAATATTGCATGTCCTACAATGTGCGGAACATCCCTGCGGGGGCGCGGCGGCCGAGGCAGAAAAAGTGGCCAACGGTTCAAAAAGTCACAACTGATGGTCAGCCGAAAACATCGGGAAACCCCAAACCCCACACGATGGCGAACAGAGAAAGAAACCGGCGGACACAGAATATAAATAAGCAGAAATTAAGGGATAAAGTGCAAGAGACAAACTGCACAATGTTGTTACAATGTATCAGTCTGCAGTCAGCAATGTAAGCATTGGACACAATGTATCCGCTCCAGTGCTGGGTCTGCACAGCTCCTCACACAGGCTTCTCAGTGCTAGGTCTGCACAGCTCCTCACACAGGCTTCTCAGTGCTGGCTCCTCACACAGGCTCCTCAGTGCTGGCTCCTCACACAGGCTCCTCACACAGGCTCCTTAGTGCTGGGTCTGCACAGCTCCTCACACAGGCTCCTTAGTGCTGGGTCTGCACAGCTCCTCACACAGGCTCCTCAGTGCTGGCTCCTCACACAGGCTCCTCAGTGCTGGCTCCTCACACAGGCTCCTCAGTGCTGGGTCTGCACAGCTCCTCACACAGGCTCCTCAGTGCTGGCTCCTCACACAGGCTCCTCAGTGCTGGGTCTGCACAGCTCCTCACACTGGCTCCTCAGTGCTGGCTCCTCACACAGGCTCCTCAGTGCTGGCTCCTCACACAGGCTCCTCAGTGCTGGGTCTGCACAGCTTCTCACACAGGCTCCTCAGTGCTGGGTCTGCACAGCTCCTCACACTGGCTCCTCAGTGCTGGCTCCTCACACAGGCTCCTCACACAGGCTCCTCAGTGCTGGGTCTGCACAGCTCCTCACACAGGTTCCTCACACAGGCTCCTCACACTGGCTTCTCAGTGCTAGGTCTGCACAGCTCCTCACACAGGCTCCTCACACAGGCTTCTCAGTGCTGGGTCTGCACAGCTCCTCACACAGGCTTCTCAGTGCTAGGTATGCACAACTCCTCACACAGGCTCCTCACACAGGCTTCTCAGTGCTGGCTCCTCACACAGGCTTCTCAGTGCTGGCTCCTCACACAGGCTTCTCACACAGGCTCCTTAGTGCTGGGTCTGCACAGCTCCTCACACAGGCTCCTCAGTGCTGGCTCCTCACACAGGCTCCTCACACTGGCTCCTCACACAGGCTTCTCAGTGCTGGGTCTGTGCACAGCTCCTCACACAGGCTCCTCAGTGCTGGGTCTGTGCACAGCTCCTCACACAGGCTCCTCAGTGCTGGGTCTGTGCACAGCTCCTCACACAGGCTCCTCACACAGGCTCCTCAGTGCTGGGTCTGTGCACAGCTCTTCACACAGGCTCCTCACACAGGCTCCTCAGTGCTGGCTCTGCACAGCTCCTCACACAGGCTCCTCAGTGCTGGGTCTGTGCACAGCTCCTCACACAGGCTCCTCAGTGCTGGGTCTGTGCACAGCTCCTCACACAGGCTCCTCAGTGCTGGGTCTGTGCACAGCTCCTCACACAGGCTTCTCAGTGCTAGGTCTGCACAGCTCCTCACACAGGCTTCTCAGTGCTGGCTCCTCACACAGGCTCCTCAGTGCTGGCTCCTCACACAGGCTCCTCACACAGGCTCCTTAGTGCTGGGTCTGCACAGCTCCTCACACAGGCTCCTTAGTGCTGGGTCTGCACAGCTCCTCACACAGGCTCCTCAGTGCTGGCTCCTCACACAGGCTCCTCAGTGCTGGCTCCTCACACAGGCTCCTCACACAGGCTCCTCAGTGCTGGGTCTGCACAGCTCCTCACACAGGCTCCTCAGTGCTGGTGTGTCGACCCGCCACCACAATTGTGGGTTACCAGGGCAATGGGGTACTCAGAGCCGAGCCCGTAGAAGTCTATGGGGATTGTTGTCACAGGTAGCTGTGGCTCGGTCTGTGGCCCGGGCGGTCTGGCGTATGTTGTTGGGGGATATTTACAGGGGATAACTATATACAGTTCGTGACGCCACCTGTAGTATTCTGGTAATTAGTACCAGCGCTGCTGTAGATCTCTGAGGGGATGGTGAGGCAGCTAGATGTCGGGTCCCCTACAGGTGGGACTCTTCCCTCAAAGTCTGTTAAGATGGTGAAGTCGGGTGCCGGTAAATAACACAGTCTCACACAGTCAGCGTCTTTCCATACCTTTACTTGCAGAAAGATAAGGCAGGTCCCAGGGAGGCTGATCCAAGGGGAGTGTATCTTGAGACGGCAGCTGGACAAGTTAGGGGCCTCCTTTAATTCCAATAAATGAGTACAACCAGCCTGAAGCGTAGTTCCCTCTATGATTCCAGCTGATCTTAGCTGTACCTGCCCAGTCAGCTTAGTGTTAGGGGCCTTCCTGTGAAGGAGCTGAATACTTATGTTTGTCCTGCAGAACTCCAAAGTCTTCACTCCCTCTGACCCCAGCTACGTACCGACTATAAGGGGCTTGTCTGCCGCGACCTAGGGTCCGGTAGATTCCTGGTTTTCCTGTCACTGTGCTTGAAGCAACAGTGACTCTTCGGTCCCCAGTGACCGGTAACAAGGCGCTGGACTTCTGCAATCCTGTAGCACCAATTCTCTAATCCACTTGCCTTTCGCCTTGTCCACGCTGGTAACATAAACACTCTTACTAGCCAGGGGTCGAGCAGTCACTTCCAATCTTTTTCCTTCCAATCAAGCTAACCACAGATGCTCAGTTATCACAGGCAGGAGCACGTCTCTGTACCTGATACTGTCCTTTAGACAGGAATGCTGAAGACTTTCTGGGTTGCAACTTGTTCTTTCCTTCTTTAGTATGTGCTGAGAGATGATACAGCTCTGACCAGACTAAGGTGTATTTCAACACCTATACCAGACTCCACTTTCCAAGCTGAAGAGATAGCAATCTAGACTCCTTCCTCCCTCCAGATGCAGACTCTCTCACTGTAGTCTAGACGCAGACTCTCCACGTCCTTACTGCCCGAAGACAGGAACTAGACTCTACTGACTAAAATCACGCCTACACATACCTTCTTGACCACTCCCTAGAGTATACTTCACTACCCCAAGGGTGTGTCTAGTGTGTGTAGAATGAATGCATATTGAGCTTTAAGCCGCCGTCTCGCCATACACTCCCCAGGGTACTGCGTGTGCCCACCACCAGGGCTACACATTCCCCCATGGTAAACGACAGCACTCCCGGGCTGTGAAATACAAAAGACAGAAAAATTTTGTTTATGCAATAACATTTGGAACAATAACATCTTCCCATCCGGGAGGTAAGAATACTTTGAACGTTACAAACTTTAATACAAATAGTATCAAATGTCATTCAATAAATAAATTTACAAGATACTTGTGAAGGACCCGCACCAAACCTTCAACGTGGGTCCTGGGTGGGCTGCAGGACGTCCAAGTGCAGACCTCACTCAGTGCCACACCACACGGGTTTTGTTTTTCAGAGGTAGTTATGGATGGCTTATGTAAAACCAAGATAGGGCGCCAAAGCGCAACTATGTACAAGAGAGTTCTGGGTAAGCATAGTCCTTTACCTCAAAAAGTCCATTTATAAAAGAAGACATAATAAATCACATTAGCAATTATTCATTATCAATTACCCAGCCGGGCATTCTATAACTAGAAATATATATTCATTATATATAACTTGTGCAAAACTCTTTTTCAAAAACATTGTAAACTTTCTGCTTTCTACTTGTGGTAGATCCGATAGGGATCTCACCAACTCTATACCATTTATTCATCAGCCACTAAGACATTTTCCACCACATCTTCCACGCCGGGGGCTGGAACAACGCAATGGGCCCTTGATCCCAGGACCAGCAAATCATGTGCTGCGATCAGGGTCTGGGTTGCGACAGTTCTGGTTTGAACCTCTAGGGGCGCAACGGGTATACTTTCTTCGCATGACACCGATTGCGTCTCAATTACAGTCAATGATATAGACCGCGTCAGGGTTTGCGATCTAGACTGGGTCGCATTTGGCGATATGGAAGTGGCTTTTACTTGCGATAGACCTTGGGTCGCATGTTGCGATGACTTTGACGGGGGCGATGCTGGGGCACGGCCGGATGCTGCTGAAGCTGGAAACGGGGACGCTGCGGTAATGGTGACGATACCTGCGTCTGGGACGGGGTCGCGGACGATGGCGACGTTCAGGGCATACCACCCCTTCATTCCCCAATGCCGCGTATAGGTGACTATGTCGCCGTTTACTAAGTCCCTCCCGGGATGGCCTTGTGGCAGGTGAGATTCCACGTCACGCCTGCTGACGAAGACCGCTGGGTAGAGGCCCGGTTCACGAATAAAGCCCCAGCCCTTCCGGAGCTGGAACTCAGTCACACACCCCTGCCGCCGCGGTTCCCGTAAGGTACCTTTGTCGCGACGGACAGTCTCCTTGTCAGCAATCAGCTCAGCAAACTGCCGCTGGCGGTTCTTCTTGATTTCCCGCGCTTCCTCCTGCTGGCGCCTCTTTGTCTCCTCACGACTCCGCCATTCTTGCTCCCACTGGGCGGTGTAGGCGACGTCATCCAGGCGCGCCATTTCGTCCCAGTCCACATCTGGTAGTGACGGACAGGACCCCTCCGGTGTCCCTGCCGGGGACCGATAATCTGCTGCGGCCTCTTGGCCGGGCGGGCGTTCCGGGATTGGCTGTACCTCCTCAACCTCCTCCGCATCCACCGCTTCACCAGTGGGATCGGGAACGGTACTTTCGGGGGCAGCCTCCGGTTGCTCCTTCGCCTGGGGCAGCAGACTCTTCGGTACTTTGAATCGTGGGGGTTCGTTGAGGGGAGGAGACGCCGTGTTCGTCATCCGCCATTTCTGCAGGTTACAGCGGCGTCTCTCAATCTCCTCTAGTCCAGGTTGGAACAACTGCTTTAGGCGTGAGTTCTCCTCCTGGACCTCTAACAACGCCTGTTGCAGGTGCAGAATCGCATAGGCCTCGGATGCCGATGGCAGCTTGGCGGGACCCCGGGGCCTGCCTTCCTCCGCTGCTCCGCTCGGCTCCACACGTCCGGCCTCCATCATTTTTCTTTCTTTCTCCGGAGACATCCGGTCTCTTCCGTGGAGGTGGGGTTTTCGTCTCCTCCTCCTCGCAGGGAAGGTGAAGAGGAGGCGGACCTCCTTTGCTGTTGGGCAGGACCGCATGTTATAGTAGCACTTTGAGAGGGCAGGCATTTTCTTCGCGCCACAGGGGGGTAGACGCCCACGAAGGTACGCCCACCTTCTTCTCCAGCGCCTGAGGGCGCGAATATGGCGACAAAAATGGCGATTTTGGCGCCAAAAGTGCAAACAGTCCTTTTTACAAAAACAAGTCCTTAGGCACGCAGGGCTCGCAATTTCGCGAGTTTGGTATCCTGTTCGTGACGCCAAGTTTAGTTGTGTCGACCCGCCACCACAATTGTGGGTTACCAGGGCAATGGGGTACTCAGAGCCGAGCCCGTAGAAGTCTATGGGGATTGTTGTCACAGGTAGCTGTGGCTCGGTCTGTGGCCCGGGCGGTCTGGCGTATGTTGTTGGGGGATATTTACAGGGGATAACTATATACAGTTCGTGACGCCACCTGTAGTATTCTGGTAATTAGTACCAGCGCTGCTGTAGATCTCTGAGGGGATGGTGAGGCAGCTAGATGTCGGGTCCCCTACAGGTGGGACTCTTCCCTCAAAGTCTGTTAAGATGGTGAAGTCGGGTGCCGGTAAATAACACAGTCTCACACAGTCAGCGTCTTTCCATACCTTTACTTGCAGAAAGATAAGGCAGGTCCCAGGGAGGCTGATCCAAGGGGAGTGTATCTTGAGACGGCAGCTGGACAAGTTAGGGGCCTCCTTTAATTCCAATAAATGAGTACAACCAGCCTGAAGCGTAGTTCCCTCTATGATTCCAGCTGATCTTAGCTGTACCTGCCCAGTCAGCTTAGTGTTAGGGGCCTTCCTGTGAAGGAGCTGAATACTTATGTTTGTCCTGCAGAACTCCAAAGTCTTCACTCCCTCTGACCCCAGCTACGTACCGACTATAAGGGGCTTGTCTGCCGCGACCTAGGGTCCGGTAGATTCCTGGTTTTCCTGTCACTGTGCTTGAAGCAACAGTGACTCTTCGGTCCCCAGTGACCGGTAACAAGGCGCTGGACTTCTGCAATCCTGTAGCACCAATTCTCTAATCCACTTGCCTTTCGCCTTGTCCACGCTGGTAACATAAACACTCTTACTAGCCAGGGGTCGAGCAGTCACTTCCAATCTTTTTCCTTCCAATCAAGCTAACCACAGATGCTCAGTTATCACAGGCAGGAGCACGTCTCTGTACCTGATACTGTCCTTTAGACAGGAATGCTGAAGACTTTCTGGGTTGCAACTTGTTCTTTCCTTCTTTAGTATGTGCTGAGAGATGATACAGCTCTGACCAGACTAAGGTGTATTTCAACACCTATACCAGACTCCACTTTCCAAGCTGAAGAGATAGCAATCTAGACTCCTTCCTCCCTCCAGATGCAGACTCTCTCACTGTAGTCTAGACGCAGACTCTCCACGTCCTTACTGCCCGAAGACAGGAACTAGACTCTACTGACTAAAATCACGCCTACACATACCTTCTTGACCACTCCCTAGAGTATACTTCACTACCCCAAGGGTGTGTCTAGTGTGTGTAGAAATGAATGCATATTGAGCTTTAAGCCGCCGTCTCGCCATACACTCCCCAGGGTACTGCGTGTGCCCACCACCAGGGCTACACACTGGCTCCTCACACAGGCTCCTCAGTGCTGGGTCTGCACAGCTCCTCACACTGGCTCCTCAGTGCTGGCTCCTCACACAGGCTCCTCAGTGCTGGCTCCTCACACAGGCTCCTCAGTGCTGGGTCTGCACAGCTTCTCACACAGGCTCCTCAGTGCTGGGTCTGCACAGCTCCTCACACTGGCTCCTCAGTGCTGGCTCCTCACACAGTCTCCTCACACAGGCTCCTCAGTGCTGGGTCTGCACAGCTCCTCACACAGGTTCCTCACACAGGCTCCTCACACTGGCTTCTCAGTGCTAGGTCTGCACAGCTCCTCACACAGGCTCCTCACACAGGCTTCTCAGTGCTGGGTCTGCACAGCTCCTCACACAGGCTTCTCAGTGCTAGGTATGCACAACTCCTCACACAGGCTCCTCACACAGGCTTCTCAGTGCTGGCTCCTCACACAGGCTTCTCAGTGCTGGCTCCTCACACAGGCTTCTCACACAGGCTCCTTAGTGCTGGGTCTGCACAGCTCCTCACACAGGCTCCTCAGTGCTGGCTCCTCACACAGGCTCCTCACACTGGCTCCTCACACAGGCTTCTCAGTGCTGGGTCTGTGCACAGCTCCTCACACAGGCTCCTCAGTGCTGGGTCTGTGCACAGCTCCTCACACAGGCTCCTCAGTGCTGGGTCTGTGCACAGCTCCTCACACAGGCTCCTCACACAGGCTCCTCAGTGCTGGGTCTGTGCACAGCTCTTCACACAGGCTCCTCACACAGGCTCCTCAGTGCTGGCTCTGCACAGCTCCTCACACAGGCTCCTCAGTGCTGGGTCTGTGCACAGCTCCTCACACAGGCTCCTCAGTGCTGGGTCTGTGCACAGCTCCTCACACAGGCTCCTCAGTGCTGGGTCTGTGCACAGCTCCTCACACAGGCTCCTCAGTGCTGGGTCTGCACAGCTCCTCACTCAGGCTCCTCAGTGCTGGGTCTGTGCACAGCTCCTCACACAGGCTCCTCAGTGCTGGGTCTGCACAGCTCCTCACACAGGCTCCTCAGTGCTGGGTCTGCACAGCTCCTCACACAGGCTCCTCAGTGCTGGCTCTGCACAGCTCCTCACTCAGGCTCCTCAGTGCTGGCTCCTCACACAGGCTCCTCACACAGGCTCCTCAGTGCTGGCTCTGCACAGCTCCTCACACAGGCTCCTCAGTGCTGGCTCTGCACAGCTCCTCACACAGGCTCCTCAGTGCTGGCTCCTCACACAGGCTCCTCACACAGGCTCCTCAGTGCTGGGTCTTCACAGCACCTCACACAGGCTCCTCAGTGCTGGCTCCTCACACAGGCTCCTCACACAGGCTCCTCAGTGCTGGCTCTGCACAGCTCCTCACACAGGTTCCTCAGTGCTGGCTCTGCACAGCTCCTCATTCAGGCTCCTCAGTGCTGGCTCCTCACACAGGCTCCTCAGTGCTGGGTCTTCACAGCACCTCACACAGGCTCCTCAGTGCTGGCTCCTCACACAGGCTCCTCAGTGCTGGCTCTGTGCACAGCTCCTCACACAGGCTCCTCAGTGCTGGGTCTGCACAGCTCCTCATTCAGGCTCCTCACACAGGCTCCTCAGTGCTGGGTCTGTGCACAGCTCCTCACACAGGCTCCTCAGTGCTGGCTCTGTGCACAGCTCCTCACACAGGCTCCTCAGTGCTGGCTCCTCACACAGGCTCCTCAGTGCTGGCTCCTCATTCAGGCTCCTCAGTGCTGGGTCTGTGCACAGCTCCTCACACAGGCTCCTCAGTGCTGGGTCTGCACAGCTCCTCATTCAGGCTCCTCAGTGCTGGGTCTGTGCACAGCTCCTCACACAGGCTCCTCAGTGCTGGCTCTGTGCACAGCTCCTCACACAGGCTCCTCAGTGCTGGCTCCTCACACAGGCTCCTCAGTGCTGGCTCCTCATTCAGGCTCCTCAGTGCTGGGTCTGTGCACAGCTCCTCACACAGGCTCCTCAGTGCTGGGTCTGCACAGCTCCTCATTCAGGCTCCTCAGTGCTGGGTCTGTGCACAGCTCCTCACACAGGCTCCTCAGTGCTGGCTCTGTGCACAGCTCCTCACTCAGACTCCTCACACAGGCTCCTCAGTGCTGGCTCCTCATTCAGGCTCCTCAGTGCTGGGTCTGTGCACAGCTCCTCACACAGGCTCCTCAGTGCTGGGTCTGCACAGCTCCTCATTCAGGCTCCTCAGTGCTGGGTCTGTGCACAGCTCCTCACACAGGCTCCTCAGTGCTGGCTCTGTGCACAGCTCCTCACTCAGACTCCTCACACAGGCTCCTCACACAGGCTCCTCGCACAGGCTCCTCATTCAGGCTCTTCACTCAGGCTCCTCGTGTTCTCAGTCACTGGCAGCAAGCAGAGATCTTGGCAGTGAATAGGATGTGAGGCACAAATTGTTCTGCAGCTCGGTCTCGATGGAGAGCGCCATAAAGCTTTACTAGTTCTCCCACAATGGCGCCCCGTGAGAGGCCACAGCACCGGGCGCGGCGGTCATTACCGAGACATCTATGGATATTAATAACCGGCTCAGGTCCAACAACTGCACCATGACCTCTGGTGACTGATCTCAGCCTGCGATCTGCAGATCTATCAGGGCATCACAGGAGGGGGCCACAGTGTAGTGGCCCCCAAACAGCTGAGTCAACACATGGCAGCCTGCAACCTGCTGACTGAGCCCATTAATGAGGCAACCGGCTGACCATTAACCCCTCATCACAGGGTCTCCCTGCGTCACCTCCACCATCATCATCACCCGCCATGTCCATCAGAATATTCACATTTATACCAGCGAGGAAACATGGGCCGCCGAGGTGGGATCAGCAATGGCCGCAACTAAACACACAGAACGGTGCGGCAGCAGTCCCATGTCAATTAGTGAGAACCCCAAAGAGTCCGAAAACTTAGCGATTACTTTGTGCCTCCTCATTGGCATGAATTACTCCATAACAATAATACCCAGCGCCATGTACACCCGCACCCCAGCAGCAATACCCAGCGCCATATACACCCGCACCCCAGCAGCAATACCCAGCACCATGTACACCCGCACCCCAGCCGCAATACCAGCGCCATATACACCCGCACCCCAGCAGCAATACCCAGCACCATGTACACCCGCACCCCAGCAGCAATACCCAGCGCCATATACACCCGCACCCCAGCAGCAATACCCAGCGCCATATACACCCGCACCCCAGCAGCAATACCCAGCGCCATATACACCCGCACCCCAGCAGCAATACCCAGCGCCATGTACACCCGCACCCCAGCCGCAATACCCAGCGCCATGTACACCCGCACCCCAGCAGCAATACCCAGCACCATATACACCCGCACCCCAGCCGCAATACCCAGCGCCATGTACACCCGCACCCCAGCAGCAATACCCAGCACCATGTACACCCGCACCCCAGCAGCAATACCCAGCACCATGTACACCGCACCCCAGCAGCAATACCCAGCACCATGTACACCCGCACCCAGCCGCAATACCCAGCGCCATGTACACCCGCACCCCAGCAGCAATACCCAGCGCCATGTACACCCGCACCCCAGCAGCAATACCCAGCGCCATGTACACCCGCACCCCAGCAGCAATACCCAGCGCCATGTACACCCGCACCCCAGCAGCAATACCCAGCGCCATATACACCCGCACCCCAGCAGCAATACCCAGCGCCATGTACACCCGCACCCCAGCAGCAATACCCAGCACCATGTAACACCCAGCCAACCCCCCGCACCCAGCGCAATACCCAGCGCCATGTACACCCGCACCCCAGCAGCAATACCCAGCGCCATGTACACCCGCACCCCAGCAGCAATACCCAGCGCCATTACACCGCCACCCCAGCAGCAATACCCAGGCAGCGCCCAGCAATACACACCCCGCACCCCAGCAGCAATACCCAGCGCCATGTACACCGCACCCCAGCAGCAATACCCAGCGCCATGTACACCCGCACCCCAGCAGCAATACCCAGCGCCATGTACACCCGCACCCCAGCAGCAATACCCAGCGCCATGTACACCCGCACCCCAGCAGCAATACCCACGCCATTAAACCCGCACCCAGCGCAATACCCAGCCATGTACACCGACCAGCATACCGCGCCATAACCGCCACGCGCAATACCCAGCGCCATGTACACCCGCACCCCAGCGGCAATACCCAGCGCCATGTACACCGCACCCCAGCAGCAATACCCAGCGCCATGTACACCCGCACCCAGCGGCAATACCCAGCGCCATGTACACCCGCACCCCAGCAGCAATACCCAGCGCCATGTACACCCGCACCCCAGCAGCAATACCCAGCGCCATGTACACCCGCACCCAGCGCATCCAGGCCATTACACCGCACCCCAGCAGCATCCGCCCATATACACCGCACCCCGCAATACAGCCATACACCGCACCCCAGCGCAATACCCAGCCCAGTATACACCCGCACCCCAGCAGCAATACCCAGCCCATGTACACCCGCACCCCAGCGGCAATACCCAGCCCATGTACACCCGCACCCCAGCAGCAATACCCAGGCCATGTACACCCGCGCCCCAGCGGCAATACCCAGCGCCATGACACCCGCGCCCCAGCGGCAATACCCAGCCATGTACACCCGACCCCAGCGGCAATACCCAGCCCATGTACACCCGCACCCAGCGGCATATCCAGCGCCATGTACACCCGCACCCAGCGGCAATACCCAGGCCATGTACACCCGCACCCCAGCGGCAATACCTGCGCCATGTACACCCGCACCCAGCGGCAATACCCAGCGCCATATACACCCGCCCCAGCAGCAATACCAGCGCCATTACACCCGCACCCAGCAGCAATACCCAGCGCCATTAACCCGCCCCCAGCGGCAATACCAGCGCCATATACACCCGCCCCAGCGCAATACCCAGCGCCATATACACCCGCACCCAGCAGGCAATACCCAGCGCCATGTACACCCGCACCCCAGCGGCAATACCCAGCGCCATGTACACCCGCGCCCCAGCGGCAATACCCAGCGTCATATACACCAGCGCCCCAGCGGCAATATCCTATGCCATATATACCCGCGCCCCAGCGGCAATATCCTGCACCATGTATACCCGCGCCCCAGCGGCAATATTCTGTGCCATGTACACCCGCGCCCCAGCGGCAATACCCAGCATCATATACACCAGCGCCCCAGCGGCAATATCCTGTGCCATATATACCCGCGCCCCAGCGGCAATATCCTGCGACATGTATACCCGCCCCAGCGGCAATATCCTGGCCATGTATACCCGCGCCCCAGCGGCAATATCCTGTGCCATGTACACCCGCACCAAATTGTCTTACCCTAAACAGAACACTTCTCATTTAAAGCAAAATCCTCCATTTAGAGCTCACCCATCCGCAGAACATTGTTCCAGTACCTTCAGGCTTGTTCAGATGATCATATCATCTTTAGAAACCACAGACGACCTTTATGTTATTTTTGGGGAGCAGCGACTTTCTCCTTGCAATCCTGTATTGCTAACCATTGTTGTTTAGTGTCCTCCTGATGGAGGACTCATGAACATTAGCTGATGTCAGAGGCCTTTGGTTGCTTGGAGGAGACCTTGAGTTTCTTTGTGATCTCGTATACTATTTTACATCTTCCTTTCGGAGTTATCTCTGTTGGTTGCCCACTCCTGTGGAAGTTAAAACGGGTCTTGAATTTCCTCCATTTGTGTATAATCTGTCTGACTGCTTGTACATTGGTGGCTGTTTACAGATGATCTTGTACCTTTTTCCAGCCGAATGAGCATCAATAACTCTTCTGAGGTTCTCAGGATTCTCCTGTGTTTCTGCCATGAGCGACTTCCACTGAAGTACTGTAAGTGGTGAAGAGTCAGACCAGACGTTTGTAGACCCCTGCTCTTTAAATGAAACAGGTCTCCCACTCACTCCTGATTATCGTCCCATTGATGGAAACACCTGACTGATTGCACCTTATCTTCTAATCTAAAAGGTTCACATACTTTTCCCTCACAGACATGGGATCTTTCCTGAATTGTATTCATTAATAGTAAAATGACAAAGTCTGATGGTTTTCACTCATTTCTTTGCTTTAGTTGTTTATAGCAGCATGATGGATCAGTGATTAACAGTCAGCAGATCAGTGGTTAGCACTGTACGGTGGCTCTGATTAGCAGTCAATGGCCTCAGTGCTTAGCACTGTATGGTGGCTCAGTAATTAGCAGTTGGCGGCTCATTGGTTAGCAATGTAAGGTGGCTCAGTGATTAGCACTGTACGGTGGCTCAATAATTAGCAGTCAGCGGTTCAGGGGTTAGGACTGTACTGTGGCTCAGTAATTAGCAGTTGGCGGCTCATTGGTTAGCAATGTACTGTGGCTCAGTGATTAGCAGTCAGTGGCTCAGTGGTTAGCACTGTACAGTGGCTGAGTGATTAGAAGTCAGCGGCTCAGTGGTTAGCACTGTACGGTGGCTCAGTAATTAGCAGTCGGCGGCTCAGTGGTTAACACTGCAGCCTTGCAGCGCTGGAGTCCTGGGTTCAAATCCCACGAAGGACAACATCTGCAAGGAGTTGTATGTTCTCCCCGTGTTTTCCTGATGGGGAATGTAGATTGTGGGCCCCGATGGGGACAGCGATGATGATGCCGTCACAGCGCTGTGGAATTAATAGTGTCATATAAGTAAATAAAATAAATCCACTTTTAGGATTTGTGTGAAAATCTGATGTTGTTTTAGGTCAAATTATAGAGAAATAAGGAAAATTCTGAAGGGTTCACAAACTTTCAGGCCCCTCTGTGCAATATCATTCGGTGCTGCCCCCTTCAGCTTGGGAGGCAAAGGCCTCCTCCTCCTAAGAACTGCCTTTCCTGTGGGTCATGTGATAGGTGGAGCCCCCTAAGTCGGGACTTTGGGGTCACAGGCACCCGCTATGTCTGTGTGTGGTTAGACCCTATTCCGGGTCCAGTATCCACAGAACAGGATACGTTCCGGGGTCCCGGTGAAGAAATGAGGGGGATTTATAGGAGATTTGGCAAAGACTGTTACAGAAAAATACGGCCAAAAACTGACACAAGACAGAGCGGCGCCAAGAGCGGGGGTGATGAATATGTATGAGGGGCGCAGCCACGGGACCCCACTACTTCACTGGAACAGAATTATTGGCGGTGGCCAATACCGGGCTGGAAACCTGTGACCACCAGGGGGCGCACATGAGGCGTCCTGACAACCTGCGCTCTGGGGAAGGTGTCAATGTCTCCTATGAGAGCGACGGCCCCTGAGGTTACATCCTGTACAATGTATCCAGCGCGGGAGGACTGTGGGGGCACCGCGGAATTACTGCCCCCCATAGACCCCACAGCGATAGACCCAAATATGGAGCCCACATCTGGGAGTTGTCAGCTTCAGCCCAGGGGTGAATGTGAGTTGGGGGTCTTATCCCCCACCATGACACCGCTGCGCCCATCTGAGGATACGGCGGCTGTCACGTGTCGGGGGATGACGGCGTCCCTTACCCAGATGAAGCAAACAGAGGAGGATAACCCCCAACATGGAGGCAAACACAGCCAGGATTTAGATACACAGCTCAGCAGTCAGTATCACACAGGAGAGGATTAGATACACAGCTCAGCAGTCAGTATCACACAGGAGAGGATTAGATACACAGCTCAGCAGTCAGTATCACACGGGATAGGATTAGATACACGGCTCAGCAGTCTGTATCACACAGGATAGGATTAGATACACAGCTCAGCAGTCGTATCACACAGGATAGGATTAGATACACAGCTCAGCAGACAGTATCACACAGGATAGGATTAGATACACAGCTCAGCAGACAGTATCACACAGGATAGGATTAGATACACAGCTCAGCAGACAGTATCACACAGGAGAGGATTAGATACACAGCTCAGCAGTCAGTATCACACAGGAGAGGATTAGATACACGGCTCAGCAGTCAGTATCACACAGGAAGGATTAGATACACGGCTCAGCAGTCAGTATCACACAGGAGAGGATTAGATACACGGCTCAGCAGTCAGTATCACAAGGATAGGATTAGATACACAGCTCAGCATCAGTATCACACAGGAGAGGATTAGTACACACAGCAGCCAGTATCAACAGGACAGAATTAGATACACGCTCAGCAGACAGTACACATGATAGGATTAGATACACAGCTCAGCATCAGTATCACACGGATAGGGATTAGATACACGGCTCAGCGACAGTAATCACACAGGACAGGGTTAGATACAGCTCAGCAGTCCCGTATCCACAGGACGGATAGATACAAGCTAGCAGGGATATCACACAGGATAGGATTAGATACACGCTCAAACAGTCATATCACACAGGATAGGATTAATACAAGCCAGCAGTCAGTATCACACAGGACAGAATTAGATACACGGCTCAGCAACAGTATCACATGATAGGAAATTTGATACACAGCTCAGCAGTCATATCACACAGGAGAGGATTTAATACACGGGTCAGCATCAGTATCACACAGGACAGAATTAGATACACAGCCAGCATCCCGTATCACACAGGACGGATTAGATACATAGCTCACAGGCAGTACACAACAGGATAGGATTAGATACACGGCTCAGCAGTTCCCGTATCACACAGGATAGGATTAGTACACCCGCCAGCAGTCAGTATCACACAGGACAGATTTAGATACACGGGTCAGCAGACAGTATCACCCCAGAGAAAGGCTTAATACACAGCTCAGCAGTCAGTACACACAGGACAAAGGGTTAGATACACGGCCAGCATCCCGTATCACACAGACAGGATTTGAAAACACCCGCTCAGCGTCATATCACACAGCAGATTAGATTACCAGCTCAGCATCAGTAATCAACAGGGGAGGGTTAGATACACCCCTCACAGTCCGTAATCACACAGAAGATTAGATCACAGTCAAGTCAGTAACAACAGCCAGGTTTGATACACAGCCAGCATCATACAACAGAGAGGGTTAATTTCCGGCTCAGCATCAGTAAAAACACAAAGGGGGGATTTAAAACACAGCTCAGCACCATATCACACACCAGGGTTAGATAAAACGGGTCACAGTCAGTATCACCAGAGAGGATTAATACACAGCCAGCAACATATCACAAGGACAGGGTTAGATAAACGCTCAGCTCAGTATCACACAGGATAGGGTTTGATACACCTCAGCAAACAGTATCACACAGGATAGATTAAAACACGGTCAGCAGACAACAACAGGGAAGGAATTAATCACGGATCAGCATCATATCACACGGAAGGTAATACCACTCAGCAACAGTACACAGAGGAAGATTAGATACACGGGTCAGCAACAGTATCCACAAAGGGAAAT